>JASDQU010244699.1:144024-156430 GCA_032191745.1 Picea mariana | reverse complement strand
TCCTTTGGCTGCGATCTATTACGCTGACTTGCTTGGATGGAGCAAATAACTTAAGATTGGATGGAGCAAATAACTTAAGATCCTAGAAGCAAAGAGTTCTCCTCATTCTAGAAGAGAATGATCTATTAGATCACATAATGAAAGATCTTCTAGAACCTGAAGATGAAGAAGCAAATAACTTAAGATCCTAGAAGCAAAGAGTTCTCCTCATTCTAGAAGAGAATGATCTATTAGATCACATAATGAAAGATCTTCTAGAACCTGAAGATGAAGAAGCAAAAGCGAAGTTCAAGAAGAATGAGGTCAAGGCCAAGAGGATCTTGACAGATTCAATCAAGTATCACCTGATACCCAATGTATTAGAACTAAAGACACCGGAGGAGATGTTTGATGCCCTAACCAAACTTTATGAAAGTAAGAATACCAGTTGAAAGCTTACTTTAAGCCATCAACTCAGAAACGTGACAATGAACAAGTCAGAAACAGTAGTCAACTATTTTATGAAGATCTCGCAGATCAAGGATCAGTTAGCAGCTATTGGAGACCCAATAGAAGACGTTGAACTTGTGACCACCACACTCAATGGATTCCCTCCCTCATGGGACCCATTTGTCCAAGGAATTTGCGCAAGAAGGAGATTTCCCAAGTTTGACAAGTTATGGTCAAAATGCACTCAAGAGGAATCCAGAATGATATCCAAGACACAAAAGACTAATGAGGATGAAAATCAAGCACTTGTTGCCCAAGTGAAGAAGAGAAAGAAAAGAGAAGAAGGGAGCACGAAGAAATCTAAGAGACCTCGTTACAAGAAGGATGCGTCAAAGATCAGATGCTACAGTTGCCAGAAGTTGGGACACTATGCCTTTCAATGTCCAAATAGTAATGAAAAGGAAAAGAAGAAACACCATGCACATGCAGCAGATGCAGAAGAGCACTCGAAGGCATCAAAGAATGAAGAATTTGTCTTTTAGACAATGGTGTTTCCATGCATATGAACAATAGAAGGAAACTCAAGCATGACAACAACGCCAAACTCTAGGTTTGCATATCAGGTTTGATATTTTGTTGTTGCTTAAGAAAGTATTGTACCTAGGATAGCAATCTTTACAGCTTTAATATTTGCTATCACTATCAAATGTTTAGGTACACCCAAATACTGTCGATACGATTATCATTAAGAAAATGCTCATTGTTAATGATATACTTGTTTGCAGGATGAAATTGATCTCCTCTAGGAGATGTTCTTGATTACTAACCATTCCATGAAGGTTAGCATGGAAATGTTGTTCTTGTCTCTTGTTCCGAGCAGGTCACAGGTGATAGCTCTGAGAAGGAGCTATGATGACGATTGCAGGAGACAACTATTTAGACAGTCTCTAGTCGAGACATAGAACTGTGTACACGAACATACACACCCATGTGAAGTAGAAGACGAAAAAAGAGTATCTCTTATGGAGATTGACTGTGGGGAGCATAAGGCTCCAAAGATGACCATACAACTAATTTGACCACTCTTTAGATCATCAGGAAGAGTTAGTAGTGCCAGAAGGGCCCTACTTAGAAACGATGCAGTAAAACCAGCATGTTCTCGTGATACCTTGCATAATGCAAAGGAGATATAGATGCATGGCATTGATAAGCCATGCTATGAAAAGAAGCAGATGACTCCACCAGTGGTGAGGCAGGCAGCCCCACCAAGTACCAGCTCAGAAGGAGCTAGATTTCAGAGGGAGTCAACCCTTAGGATCCAGTAGGGGGGAGAAACCTCCCAGTACAGTCCATAGAAGATCAGACTTCAGAAGAAGTCAACAGATGCAACAGAAGCAGGTGGCTCCGAAGATCATATAGACTCAAAGTGAGTCAAGCTTCAGAGGGAGCATGCAGATTCAGAGTGAGCTTGATCTCAGAGAGAGTCAATGGCTTAGAGACTTTCATTCAAAAAGTATTCCTTCTTACATTCAGATGGGAGAGAGAGATGTCTTCCAAGGATAGAAGATAGAATTTGCAGATGGATAGGAGAGAGAGACGTCTTCCGATGTCTGGCAACCAAGGATAGAATTTGCAGATGGATTTTAACTTTTAACACCTTCCAGTGCCCTCTCTGACATAAGGAAGAAATGACTCTGCACTTTCTTTGGTTTTTCCCCTAACCAAGTCTACCTGCTTCTGTATCCCCACCTTTGCAAAGCCGCTCCTGTATGAACTGCTAAGCTGGTTGGAAACCTTACTAGGAGATACCTAGCCTTTGTCTATTAGATTTCACACTGCCTGGCAGCTTTGGACGGTGGAAATTATTTACTGCATATGGAAGCCCAGTTACAGTGTCATTTTAATGATGATCCTCCTCATCTGAATTTTAATTTCAGTTTTCAAAAAGATTTAATTTGTGACTCATCATTGCCTTCTACAAATCTGTGCAGAGAAAAATTTGGTGGAACTCCCTGTACAACAAGCAGGGAGCCCCAAGCCCCGCACCCCAACAACAAGAAGCCAGGCAGGGAAGGAACCATAGCCGAGCCAACAAAGGGGAAAGGTTCTGTAGCTGAAATCCGAATAGTTGACATCTCCCATGTGCAGATAAGTGGACAAGTACAGCTAGCAGACAGTCAGCAACCAGGAGTCCCAAGGCAGAAAAAGCAGATGGTTGGCTCAACTTCCTGCCGTGGGCAGGAATTCCAGGTGATCGAACAGGTTGGAATATGAATACTAGCAGAGAAGCTGTGGCTGGGTAGGATACTGAACCACCTAGTTCCAAAAATCTTGCACCGCATAAATGATTGGTTGTTATGTGGGATATTGAGTATAGTTGGTTTCCATGAGAAGCTTAAATTTGTTTTCTGATATTAAACTCTTGAAGTTTGGACCTTGGTCCCAATTTTGTGATATTTTTGTAAGATGACTCTTAGAAGGGTCGGTTTTGTTCTGCATGCCAATCGTGCTTACTGTTTGTTTAAAATTTGAAGTAGGAGGCTTTCCTAAGGTTGTCACAGGGGTGTGCATATCCCCCTAGATCCCTTGGGTCTAGAGGGGAGACTTTAATTTGTAAGCTGTGCACTGCGTTTTTTTTTTTGTAAAGTGCTTCCTTCAAACTCAGTATAAGTATTATGCACAAGCGGCCTGCTTGTGCAGGCAAAACGAAACGGCCCTCAAGGGGTGAACCATTAACACAAGCACTTCTATTTGGCTAAGCTGCCGCAGTAGATGGCACTAATCCACCAAAGTCAACCAAAGCTTGCACCTGGCCCCAACCACTTATTCATGTCTCAGGGGAATCGCCTCACCTGCCAAAGTCTACTGAACCATGACCCCATGAACAAGTTGTTAGTTGTTGTTCTTAGTAGAAGCATCCTTATCAAGAAAAAGGAAAACTTGGTTTCTGTTTTTTTTAAATTAAATCTAGTTTAGCTAATTGATTATAATTTTATCTGATACTGTGGTCTGTCGAAATGGCCATAAGTCAAACTCCCGATTCAATTTAAGATGTAGGGTTTCAAACTAGTGTGTCAGTTGGGTCTAGCTTGGTTGGTTAGGGAGGAGAAATGTTATCTTCCCCACTCAGGTTCAAATCCAGTTTGTGACATATTTTGCTCTTTGTGAACCCATTATTGTTGAAGCTGTGAGTTATGTGGATTCAAATCCCGCTTGTGACATGTTTTGCTCTTTGTGAACCCATTGTTGTTGAAGCTGTGAGTCATGATAAATATCTCACTCTTGATCACTCTTAATGTCAGGAGGGTGGGTTGAATAGTTACTTGTAAAAGGGTTTCAAACATCCAATGCCCTAGTGCTTGAGAAAATTTCACATTAGAACTAGCTTGAAAAAATTTCACATTAAAACTATAGAAATCCAATCTGAAGACGACTCGGGAGTGCAAGAAATCAGAAAAGAGAAGAAAAATAAATAGGGACTCACTTGGGAAGTTTGCCAGAGGAGGCCCGTTCTGGGTTTCTGCGCAAAAACAAAAATACAAACGCGAACTTCAAACTGATTTAACATTGGTATAGCTGCAGTACATTGATTATTCAAGTGATTAAAATAAAATGAAAAGACAGGCATTACTTACGCTGTGGGAAGCATCATGAGTACAGGCTGGTGACCTCGCCGAGACCGTAGAGGATGGGGTAATGGCTGCCTGGTACATTTGAAACCCCAAGTCCTCGCAAACGATTTTGAGGTCTCTGGTTTGAACTGAAAAGATCTGTTTAGAGGATGTGAACTGCATAATGTAGCAATGGCATCAGATTTAATTGCGGATGGGGACAAATAAGGAGGCTCAAGCTGCGAAGATCGGGGAAAGGTTTTGGCAGAAAACGATGTTGCCGTGGAAAGCATTTGAGCAGCCATCGCTTGCGCTCGTAGTGTTGCTTCGAATTTCAAATGATGTCTTATCCCAATATGAGCTCAAACTTTTGTCTTGTTTAGACTTTCGGAATACCCACAACAAAATTTGGTTAAATTTGGTTCACATCCAAGACAGTATACGAAAATTTAAGTCGTGCAGAGTATCTTTACGTTTTCTAGCTTGACCTCGCTCAAGCTTCCCAGCCCTTTATACATATCATGAGGCAATATGCTTCTAAATCTTTGATTTATCCAACCCTTGATATATATATCGTCTTGTACTTCTTAATTTTTTATCATTAAAAGATTTAATTTACTTTAAATTTATATTAATTAAAATTCATTAAACACTATTATAAAAGTGTAATTTTTTTCATAGAAATGATTATAATTGTATTTAAAAATCAGACCATATAATCGTTTATGTTATTACTTCTATATTGGCATGAATATTACCTTACAAAAAATGGTTTAGCAAGAAAATAATACGACAATACATGTTTAAACTTAGAGGCAAATTATTAAAAGTATTGGCCATGGGGCCTTCTTCGACAATACATACTTAAACTGAGAGACAAATGATTAAAAGTATTAGCCCTAGGGGCCTTCTTCTACCAGTGCCATTATGCATTCCCAAGTTCCATGGTCATTTATTTTTTCTTGCTCCAAATGTTTAAGAGAGGCATATTCATTTCCAATCTCTGCTTTGACCTGTGCAACCTTGGATGAACTCATTTTCGTGCCTAAATGTTCGACCACCATATCAACTCACTTTGTCATGGATTTCATTGCTTCTTCCAGCACATATTGCTTTTAGCCCTGAGAGTACATAAATGCCCCCATCTCCATGATACCTTGAGCTCTTTCCCTACCCTCTATTTGCCACATATCCAACCATTCTTCTTCCCATCTAGTGCATTTCTTTGTTGTGTCTTCCATGAGCTCATTCATTTCCATTGTAACCTTGTAGCACTTTTTCATTCCTCATTTAATTTCACCTAATTCGCAAAGGGAGCAACAAAGTCTAAGGCAGTGACAATGTACCAAAGACAAGAAGGGAGGGTAATAGTAAAGTGCACAACTCCCACTAACCTTCTCTCCTGCATACAAGAGACGGACAAAGAGCACCTCTAAACAGAGAACACCAGATAAGGTGAGTAAATAGCAGCACCGAAGCCCAAAGTCGAGGGATGAACCTCTTAGCCAATTTCCTCCTTACACACGCAACACTAAGCCCCAATCCTCTTGCAAACAAAACTAGAAGTCTAACCTCAAGATAAAACCCACACACAAAGAACTAAGTTTTTCTCACAATACATATTACATTCCCCATTGGTGTTACATTATTACGAGTTGACGTGGGATTTAATGATCCACCCAGTCCCGCTCTTGTTACCTTGCACTTGTTCTCCATGCAACCCATCATGCAATTGATTGAATTTATCGTGGGATAGCTTTGAGAATGATGCATCCCCCTCTTAATACTAATGCTCCATTAACCATGCAAATCCCAGGTGACGTGGAACTTTCTTTGTTGCTAAAGCTCTTTGTAATTACCATTGAATCCCCTACTATCAAACCTTTGTGAATCCCTTTGTTTTTGACAAGGTGCATTTCTTGGAAGGCTACCAAGGCTTCCACTTCATTGTTAGAGGCCATTTCTAGTCCCATGCATATTCTTCTTCTATATTTTTGTTACGATAAAAAAGAATCCCCTCATTCATGCCTCCCCTGGAAGTGTAAACATTTGTAACTGTATTAAAATTTGAAGAAAAAATTACACCTCACAAATTTGATCCCTCTATATACCATTGTTGCACAGATACCAATTCCAAGGTTTGGATAGCATGTACCCAACGTTTCCCCACTCTTGAGAGCTTTGGAGCAAGTATGAAACTTCCCAAAACTGTAGGGAGACGATGGAGCTTTCTAGGAGTGTTTCTACTATTGGGTGACCACTCTAAACCACGTTCCCACAACGTACCAACACCACAATTCCAACATTTCATCCATTCAAATTCAATTATATTACATTTTAATTTTTGGCGATGCTTTGAACCTCATGGTTGATTTAGTAGGTTGCCAATTGGGTTAATTTAACAAGTTAGAAGGTCTTTTGACAGAAATTGGAGTTTAGATTTCTTAAATGGAAAATGTGGCAACAATGTTATATCGTATTACATGAGTTTCCATTGTCTTCGGCATTGTTTTATTCCAGTTGATGTTCAAAGGTGGAGGCCTTACTTTATTAATGGAGACATCTCTTGATGACAGTGGTCTGGGATTACGTCGTTATAGCAATAAATTGGTAACAGTTAGTTATTCGTTGGTGCTCCAAGATACATTATTTTAACATTGAAAACTCCTTTGTAAATAAAGCTCTCCCAATTTTATCTAAATCTTTTAACTCATTATTCAGTCGATGGGCCAAAGATTCTATTCTGGGTTGGTTTTGATCTCAATCTGGGTCTTTGCCCCAATATAGCATTCATGTTGATCCGATTTCAAATTAATAAAAATTTTGGTTCATACGATGGGCCAAAGATTCTATTCTGGGTTGGTTTTGATCTCAATCTGGGTCTTTGCCCCAATATAGCATTCATGTTGATCCGATTTCAAACTAATAAAAATTTTGGTTCATACAATGGGCCAAAGATTCTATTCTGGGTTGGTTTTGATCTCAATCTAGGTCTTTGCCCCAATATAGCATTCATGTTGATCCGATTTCAAACTAATAAAAATTTTGGTTCATCATTATCGAGACTTGTAACTATTGTGGTGTTTATATATATTAATAATATTAATATAACATTACATAAAGTTTTTTTGGTCAACAAACCAAGCAAGAAATTATATTTAGCAAAAGTTGAGAATAAATGTGTACATCTACCACTGAATGTTGGCATGTCGCTAGGGAAACCAAACCAACAATAGTGTAGCAAACTATATGTCCATATTGCTTGTACTAGGTTCTGGAATAAAACCAAAATTTTACATCTATCAAGGCAATTTGAAAGTCTAACTATCCTGGTGCTATGATTTTGCATAGTAAAGTAAAAGCAGCCTAAGAGTTCAAAAAAACCATCATTTAAAAGACTAGTTGGGTGAGAGGCCACCTACCCTCTCATGGTGGTCTTGCTCTAGAGAGTGAGGGGAGATGGTCTTTTGGTCTTCCTCGGGACAATTGTTAAAAACCAAATATCAAAATAGCATAAAAAAAACCTCGGAATAAGTACTCAACGCCTCAACAAAGAGATAATTTCATATAATAAGCCTCTTCGAGGGGGCAACCTCCTTATACACCACATAAATTTCCAAATACAAGATGATTCCAAATGAAAAGGTCTCCTTGGTATATATAGGAGACTAGGAGGTACAGTTACAACTAATGGACCCAAGCCGACATAAATAAAATAACAATACTAATGTAATATGCCCCAATTAAGGGGTAATGTGCCACTATTTAGGGCTTAACATGCCCCTCCCCTTCAGACAAGTTTTGTCCGCAACACTTGAGTAATCCTGGATGCTTTTGTATAAAAGACTCATCTTCCCAAGTGGAATCTTCAGCAGGTAGTTTCCTCCACTTAATTAAATACTCTAAAATGGATCTATTCCTTAGCTGGCGAATTCTCCTGTCAATGATATCTTCAGGCTCCAATATGATTTTTCCTTCCTCGTCAAGTTCTGGCAATATAGTTTGAACTGGGATCTTGTCACCTATAACCTTCTTTAAGCATGAAACATGGAAAACTAGGTGTACTCACGAAGATGCAGGCAACTCCAATTTGTATGCCATAGTAACAATCTTTTGCAACACCTTATAAGGGACATAGTACTTTGGTGATACTTTATTATCCTTTTTAGCTTGCTTGAGGGGCATCTGTTTGTATGGTTGCAGTCTTAAAAATACCCAATCCCCTACTTCAAAACTTCTTTCACTACGATGTTGATATGCTTGTTGTTTCATGCGATTTTGTGCCATGGTCAAGTTGTCCCTTAAGAGTTGGAGAACTTGTTGTTCATGCTCGATGTGAACTTCCACTACTTGAACCTTAGATTTTTCTTTTAGAGAAGAAGTGATGGAAGGTGGGTGATATCCATAGAGTGTCATAAATGGTGTCATTTTTGTTCCAGTGTGAAAGGAAGTGTTATACCACCATTATGCCAAGGGTAACCATTTGAACCATTGTGTTTGTTTATCAGAGACAAAGCAATGAAGGTAGCCTTCTAAACATTTGTTAACTATCTTGGTTTGCCCATCAGATTGAGGATAATAAGATGAGCTATGAGCCAATTGAGTACCCAAACAAGAAAATAATTATGTCCAAAAATGTCCAGTGAAGATGGGATCTCTGTCACTTACAATAATCTTTGGGCTTCCATGTAGCTTTTGAATTGTATTCATGAATGCGGTGGCAATTGTACTAGTTTTGAAAGGATGTGAGAGTGCACAAAAGTGTGCGTACTTGGTCAGTCTATCAACAATGACCATGATGGCACTCTTTCCTTTAGACTTTGGTAGCCCTGTGATGAAATCCATGGAAACCTCCTCCTAGCGCTAACTTAGGATGGATAATGGTTGTCAAAAACCTGGGGTTTTAATTGTTTCCACCTTATTTTGTTGGCAAACCAAACATTCTGCCACAAACCTTTGAACATCAGTTTTAAGGCCATCCCAAAAAAATTCCTTCATGACCCTATGGTAGGTTTTCAAAAATCCTAAGTGCCCTCCTACCGGAGAGGTGTGCAATTCCAAGAGTACCTTTTGTTTGAGTTGGGAGTTCTTACATAAATATAAGTGATATTTGTACCATAGTGAATCATTTTTCCATGTAAATGTATCTGATGCACCAGAATCCTGTTGCAACCTTTGAATGAGAGTCCACGCGTTTTCGTCATTCTTCCATTCATCCCTCGCTTCTATTATCCAATCGGGTTGGATGATCGAGATAGCACAGAGAAAGACCTCAACATATTCATCCTTTCTTGAGAGTGCATCTACCACAACATTTTGCTTCCCTTTTTTGTAGATGATTTCAAAATCATAACCCAACATCTTAGTCACCCATTTTTGCCTCCAACTCAGCTTTAGTTGAATCCATCATCCCTTGAGGTTCATATTTTGCTATTGTCCTCTTTTGTAAACCGTTTATGTCCCTGTGCATTTCTTCACCTTCATCAAGAGACCAAGTAGGATTGTCTGAAGGCTTATTTGGTGTAGAAGTTCCCTTTTTTGGTGGTATGTTGGCCAAGTATCAATTTTAAACCTTGATTTTGAGGTGGTTCTGCTAGACGATCTTTCTTTTGTTGTATCTCCAAAGTGTTGGCCCTTCTGGGTTTGGAAATTTCTTTTTTTAGTTCTATGATATGTCTTCTTTGTAATGCCATGGGTCTGATCAAAATTGGATATGTCAAGTGGAAGTTATGGTAACTTCCCCACACCTTGCTGATTTTTTCCCCTTCCAGGAGAGCGTACTTGTAAAGCATGCCTAGAGCACAATATCTAGTATTTGATTATGAAACTTGCACCAAAAATACTACAAATTGTCCACTATCCAATGCAACTGGTCTCACTTAATTTGGATACTCACTGAAGAAGATATCACTGTTTTACCCAGAACACATGTTTGAGACTAGTTAATATGACTAGTCAGCTACCCTATCTTACACAGGGTGTATCTACAAAAGTAGGATGACCTAGAAGCTGAAATTTTTATCACAGCTACCTTGATAATTTATATGAATAGACTCCGGGTTTTAGGGTATGAAACGTCACAGAAAAAATGTTATAGCAGAAATTTCGTGATGACTAAATTCAAGATTATTCCAGAACTCTATCTTACATAGGATATATCTCCTAAAGTATAAGGCCTTGGGAGATGGAATTTTAACCCCACGTACCTTGATCCGTTTGATAAGTATCCTTCAAGGGGTTCCTTTTGAAACGATGTAGAAAAAAAAGTTATAGAGAAAATTCCAATGTGTCTCAGATGCAGCAGTGAAACCCCAAGACCTTGAGCTCTGATACCAAATGTTAAGAAAAAAAATATCAAAATAGCATTAAAAAACCTCAGAATAAGTACTAAACTCCTTGACAAAGAGACAATTTCTGATAATAAGCCTCTTCGAGGGGGCAACCTCCTTATACACCACATAAATCTCCAAATATAAGATGATTCCAAATGAAAAGGTCTCCTTGGTATATATAGGAGACTAGGAGGTACAATTACAACTAATGGACCCAAGTTGACATAAATAATATAACAATACTAATGTAATATGCCCCAATTAAGGGGTAATGTGCCACTATTTAGGGCTTAACAACAGTCCTAGTTTCCAATGCGAGCTTGAATGTCTCGGAGATGTTGATGAACCTCTGTTGGCTACTCCATGATTTCTTCCTTATCCTCCTTGTTGTCCAAGAGAATGTTACCTAAGAAGGTTTTTTATATACGACAGTATAAGTCGTCAATTTTCAAAAATTTGGTATCTCTAGCATGTGAGGTTCCCATGTCATAAACCCAATTTCCAACCTTTACATCAATCTCCCAATCATGCATTGGTGAACCTATTCTTCTACAGAGGTGAGTGAAGTCTGGATATGAGGTGGGATTTGTTGTCAGAATTCATTGGATGCCACTTGGGCTGAGAGCATCAATCAAGGGTTGGTCAGCTCAGGACTGACGTTGTTGGAGGACAAAGGATTGAGATGGGATCTATGCCCCCGACGATACCCCCTGGAATATCCTTGGGTAGGCAACATATCTGCAGGAGAAACAATGTGCACATGAACAAGATGCACCGGAGGGTACCACCACTGTTAGGGGATCACTGAATTCTTTGGCATAGAGCCTCTTGGAGGATCGTCACCCTCGTCATTTAAAAAAGGACTAAAGACACTACCACATTCCAACCTTTAACTAAAATCCCTATGGGATGAATAGGGCAATCAATGTTATATTGTCGCTCCATGCTATGATGAACCGTCTAGGCGAAGTAATTGTAAGTTATTTCGCATGAATGTCAATACCTGCCATCGTACCCATGAATGAAATCCCAAGTATTGCCTGTCACCCTTAAATAATACTCACACGAACTAACCATCGATTGCAGTGATGTCTTGAACTATGTTCGCTAGGTGGGGGCATGTTATGCTGCCAACTCTCCTTTCCTAGATGTGCATCGAAGGGGCTACACTCCCCTCATCTAGCCTCCTAAACACCCCATCCGAGGAATATACATTAATCAAAGTTAATATCAACGTTAATTTTGAGTTAATAAAGGTAATATTGCATGTTAATAAAATGCATAACTTTTATGTATATATAATGACTATATAATAATAACAATAATATAATTTTAAGGTCATGGCCAAGTCAGACACCAAATTGTTGCATGAGACCTCCTTGTTTGTGGGACAAGGGACCTCCTCCACATAATGATTTGACTCCTAAGTTTACGGAGGTATACATACCCTACCCCCTCTGGATTTGAACTTGTGACTTCTTAGGAAGAAACACATGTTCTTAACCATTAGGCCAACTGAGGTTGTATCTGTATTATTATATATTATTTAATAATTAAATAATAAAATTTAATGTATTTAATATATAATAGTATATTATGTATCAGTAGAATTTACATTATTAAAATTATTTTTAAACATATATATTAATTATGTTTTTTGAATTTTTCATCTTTTAAAAACATTTTTTGAATATATATTATTGTCACTCCCAACTTGCCTTCTCTTGCAAATTCTAGTGAAACTTATAACTGTACTAGATACTTGTATCCCCGCTCCCAATATTTAAAATCTAAAAGTTAAATTATTTTAAATTATTTCCTTGGCGAATTAAAATAGTTAAACTAATAGTTAAAATATTTTATGTTTAATCTTTAATATATTAAATTAGTGAATTAAGATAATCAAATTAATAATTAAAATATTTTATTTTAATCTTTTATATATTGAATATCTACATGATGTCAACATTAAGCTTACCCTTACTCACTCAAACTAGATAATGAGTTTTAAGATATACCTCTCACCCTAATCAT
>JASDQU010244699.1:118553-138228 GCA_032191745.1 Picea mariana | reverse complement strand
CGGTGTAGTTATGTCTTCCGCTATGCGCAAAGACATATTGCGTTGTAGCCACGAGTTATGTGTTGGTACATTGAACATTTGTTCTATTTTCAACTATTGTACAGAAAAATGATACTGATTGTCGAGGATCCCTGCATTGCGGTACTTTCGCATGTTGGAATTTGCAATAGTTCTACAAGATGGGTTGTGGCAAGGCATGTGGTTTCTCAGGTTGTAGGAAGGATTTTTTTATGGACATATGTCCGCAGTCAGTTCAATTATGTATTATGAAGCTGTGTACTTTACAGAGACATATGGCTACTGCAGGCAACACTTATGTAGTTCAAATGCTTGCGCGGAGAATTTGTGCGAGTTGTCATCATCCAGTTTTGCACCTCCATGGTCTTGCATAATCATTTGCTATGCCCATGTTTTCGGAGTGCGCATACGTATTGGTTATGTGCATTGGCATTGGGGGAAGGTACACAATGGGAATATAAAAGACTTGCTCTATTTTTCAGTCGTTGTGTGGAGGAAAGACATGCGTGCAAGTTGCTATGCTTCCACGCCTCCGCATTTGCAATAGTTATGCACTTTGTTGTGGCAAGCTAGGTAATTTGGAGAAAGGCACAATCATTTTTGGGGAATTGATTTTTCTTGGATTTAGAAGGAAAGGGCAATGATTTAGGACTGGTGCAAAGTAAATGCACTTGATCTCAAAGCAATTTTAGGTCTTAGATTTATTTATTGATGTCATTGCAGTGCCTATATATCTTTGTTGTCGAGGCAAAGCAAAAAATGATATATTGATCCATTCCACAATTCAATGGAAGAGTAACGAAAATGGAAGGGAGACGTGGAATGCACGAAAGAAAGATTTTGCAAGAGTATATGAAAATTTTCATCCAATCTAAAAATAGGATTCCTTTCCAGCAGATGTTCAATAAAATAATCTATAATGCGTTGATGCTTATGTGCGAAGACTTTTTCTTTGAAGATTTGTCTCCATCTCGCATAATTGTGTCTTTCGTGCTTTGTACTTTTTTTTTTGCCTAGAATAGTGGACATTTGGTCTGTTTTCAATTTATGTGCAGAGAATTGTTATCAATTCTCTTGCATGCTTGCATTGTGGTGCTTTTGCACGTTAGGACTTGCAGTTCCGAATCTTGGTGCTTCTGCAGAGGATTTTTCTACTCGCACATTTTCCAAGTACTCATACATGTTGGTTGTGTGTGTTGGCTTTGGGCACATGTACGTGGCATGCATAATAAAGACTTGTTGTATTTTCAACCGTTGTGTAGAGGAAATACATGATTGCAAGCTATTGTACTTTCGCAGATCCACATTTGCAATAGTTCTGCACTTTGTTGTGACAAGCTAAGTAATATGGAGGAAGGCCTAGTTACTTTTGGCGCATTGATTTTTCTCAAATTTAGAAGGAAAGGGCAGTGATTTAGAACTAGTTCAAAGTAAGTGCAACTAGACTTGAAGCAATGTGAGTTCTCTGATTTATTTATCTTTCAAAAAATTTGTGTCGTGATGCCTTTATTCCTATTATTTTATTCAGTTTGTGAGGGTGCTTTTGCTCTTCGTGGGCATGTGCTTTGCAGAGATATCGGTTAGACTATTTTGAGTCCTCGTGCGGACAATCTATTATTTCAACACTTGTATGAAGATTCCATATTTCTCATGGTATGACATTGTCATGCTTGGATGCTTCGACAATTGTATAGTTGACATGGCTATACTTGGTCTATTTAAGACTGTCTATTTTTAGGCCTTGTGTGGAGAACCGACACAGGTTATCCTAGCGCATTGTTGCACTTCCACACCTCCGAATTTCAAATAGTCACTACAACAAATCCCTATGATTAGCTTCCTTTTTAGCTCCCTTTTTTGCTTCCACTGTCTGTTTTAATGTATTTTTCTCCATTTTTTTGCAAAAGTCAACGCTATTTTGGGCATTATTTGAGGTGAGCAACACAAGTCGACGCTAAATTAGGTGCTATTAGCACCTATTTTATCACCTAACTTAGCGCCTAATTGAGCACCTGCTTTAGTGCCCAATTTTGCACCCTATTTAGTGCCCAAGTTAGCGCCAAGTGTAGCTTCAAGTTTAGCTTCTTGGTTAGCATCCAACTTAGCTTCCTTTTTATCTTCTAGTTTGACTTCCTATTTAATGACTATTGTGCCTAAATAGTTAATTTATTGAGTTGGGCTTTAGGGATTAGGGGATTTAGGGATTTGGGGTCTAGGGATTAAGGATTAAGGGATTAGGGGTTACAGTTTAAGGGATTAAGGGTCAAGGGATAAGGGATTTGGGGCTTAGGGGTTAGGTAGTTTAATGGTTAATTGCTTAGGGATTATATCTAGTCAAGGGATTAATGACATCCATCGACCCCGCACATAATATTTGAGATCGTCCATGTCTTGTTGTCTTCATTCATCATTGCCATATGTAGAATCTTTGTCAGAACTCTCTTGAAATGTCATGGAACTTCCAATACACCCATCACAAATGTCTTTCATCGAACTCGTACAGTGAGCAGTGAATGGGGTCAACGTTGAAATTTATTCAATCTGTGCCTGTATGCATTGAAATTGGACATGGTTAGACTAGACACGTGCCTTGATGGTATTGGAGGGCTTTAAGACTCAATGGTGTCTGAAGTCCCCACATAATCTTTGAGATCGTCCATTTTTGCATCAACATTCATAATGGACATCTCATTGTCATCATTCATCATTGTCGTATGTAGAATCTTTGTTGGAGCTCTCTCGAAATGTCATGGAACTTCCAATACACTCATCACAAATGTCATCTGTCGGCCTCACACAGTGAGCAGTGAATGGGGCCAACGTTGAAATTTCTTCCATTTGTGCATGTATGCGTCAAAATTTGACATGGTTAGACTAGACACATGCCTTGATGGTATGGGAGGGTTTTAAGACTCAAGGATGTTTGATGTCCCCACATAATCTCTGATATCATCCATGTTTGCATCAACGTTCATTATGCACGTCTCATTGTCATCATTCATGATTTCTTCTATAAAATATTTGTCAAAACTCTCTTGAAATGTCATGTTACTTCCAATACACCCATCACAAAAGTCTTCCATCGACCCCGCACAGTGAGCAGTGAATGGGGCCAACGTTGAAATTTCTTCAATGTATGCATGTATGCATCAAAATTTGACATGGTTAGACTAGACAGATGCCTTGACGGTATGGGAGGGTTTCAAGACTTAAGGATGTTTGATATCCCCACATAATTTTTGAGATCAACATGTTTGCATCAACATTCATAATGGGCATTGCATTGTCATCATTCGTCATTGCCATCTATAGAATCTTTGTCGAAACTCTGTTGAAGTGTCATGGCACTTCCAATACACCCATCACAAATGTCATCCTGCACTGACCCCGCACAATGAGAAGTGAATGGGGCCAACGTTTAAATTTCTTCAAACTGTGCATGTATGTGTTAAAATTTGACATGGTTAGACTAGACACATGTAACACCCTTGTTTCCCCCAGCTTGTAATTAATCAATAATTATGACTACCATGTTATGGCATGTGTACAATGTAAATGTATTATTATTTAGATTGCCAACGACTGACTGCGGGGGTGAAGCCTTGAAGTACTGGCCATGATATCACTAGAGGAAAGAGTGAGGAAACAATAAAGAAGGTTCACTATGTCAAAATGACCCAATTTCCCTTTGTTGAAATAACAAGCCTCATTCGGATTCCAAGGAAAAATCAGTTAATGAAGGAAGGACCGGTGGTTGTACAAACAACTACCCCCATAAATGGAAGCATGGAGGGTCTGGATGAGAAGACAAAAAACTGTCAGCCCGAAGTACCACAGAGTGTTGTAGGCCCAGACTAACTTGAGTTTCTTCTGACAGAAGGAACAGGACAGGTCCAGAACCTTCCTGGGGAGGTAAAAGGCGTAAAAAGAATACATAAGAAAGATACAAGAAGGAGACCACACTGGGGAGGAATGGTGCGACCTGAATATGCAGAGAGAAAGAGGATGAGAGCCTGAGGCTCTCAAGCTCAAAAAAATACCTAAAAGGTTAAGCAGTTTTGGTTACTAGAGAGAACAAGAGAAAGAATCTCTAAGAGTTTGCAGAAAACATGACCTGAGCAGAAGGTCGCGAGCTTGATATTGAGGGAGCATCTGATAAACCTCGCAAAGGTTGAGACAAAGAAAGGATCTTTGAGAAATTGCAAAAGTTCCCTAGTGATATCATGGCTTGGCATGGGGGTGGCCAAAGCACTAAGAATGAATGCCTCTGAGCCTATAGTTGGGTGGAAAGGCGAACACCCACAGTCAGTTGATGGCTACCACTTGTAATAGATAAGTATTCTCATACCCTGTGAAATTGAACTGTAACTGTAAATTAAGGTTGGATATTCTGTGAACGTTTCAGGGATGTGCATGCTTGCTTGATGATTAGACTATGTTCCCTTATTTTGCTTGATTGTGTATTTAAGCAAGTAAGTAACTATATGGTTTGAACATGATTTGTACATGTAAATTCTTGAGCCCCTATAATGGCTCAAGCTAAAGAAAATAAATTGTGATTTCATTGACCATTGGCACAATTTCATGTATGCATGTCTATACTTCCAATTGTTTTGGGTTTCCTGGAAAAAGGGTCTATCAAGCTTAGGAGAGGTAGTGCAAGGGTGCACAGAGCCTATACAAGTTGTGTAGAGGTTAAGAACTCTCTAAGTTCTAAATTCCACGAGAAGTGCAAGAAGTGCGCCCACACTTCATTCGAAGTGTTTGCAAGCTCAGAAGGTATAACACTTGTGGAATGCAGACAAAGGTCACAACCTATGAAAACCATGGGTTAAATCCCTTGTTGAGGGGAAGCGGAACCGCGAAGCATAGAAGGAGCCACAACAATCGTTGATCTAGTTGCCATGATAGATTTGGGTCATTGGATCATACTAAAAAAGGGGCTAAGTTATTTGAGACTCCAGGAGTCCGGAGCTCTGGGTGAATGAACATTGCAAAGTCCAAAATGCACCGAAGATAACTTGTCTAGTTGGTAGCTTGACAATGGACCGATAGATGGCGGTCATTTCCCTGTTACCATGGGATTTGTCCCTGTGTTAAACCTAGATCCACTTTTTGGTTGCGAAGTAATGCGAGTCGTAGATATGAGGGTACTATGGATCTCTCCTAATGGTAGGATCTACGTCATGGTCAATCTAACATTGACCAGTTCGAGAGAACATAGGTGTTATGCCACCAAAACCCCTGAATGTCGGAGCTGCGAATTAACATGGACCGTGCATCTAAGGATCCTTCTTGACCGTTAGATTAAGTGTTGTGGAAGGATCAAGTAAGCGAAGGAATGGCCGACAAAAAGCAGTCATTCTTCCTTATGACCGTCCCAGTCGGTTACCTACGGGACTACAATCTTAGGATTTTGTGAATCGCAAGAGTGCGGAGCCAGGAATCCCCGACAACCGTTAGATCAAACCAAGGAGGATCAAGGGTCGTCAGATCGTTATTAGACTCTCCGACTAAACACCACTTCGGGTGATTCAGGATGCAAGGTGTGGAGTTTCCTCGAAGGCCAGAGTGATGTTAGCAAACGACGTGGCCAAAGTACATGGTGGAGCCTGATTGTATGACAGAGCTGACACGTCTCACCTTGTGGCTAAACCACGTGTCTTTCTGACTCACTGTATATAGTATAAGGTCGAAGAGATGGAAGCCACGTGTCAAGGTGGCATCATCGCCACATATTTGCTAGGCGACCGATGGTGATAGGGACACTCGTACAAGACGCCACGTGCGCGAGAGGGACCTGCTCTGGGAGTAAAAAGGAAACTACACGGCCAAATCCCCGAATGTCGGAGTGGCGAATTAATGTGAGTTGTGGATTTGGGGACGCTTCAGGATTTCCCTGTGACTGTTAGATGTAAGACACGATCAGTCCGACGTTGACCACTCTAGGAGATAGGGAGTGTTAGGCGGGTGAAACCTTCGAACCCTGAAGTCATGAAGTCATACAAACCATCGATCTAAGGAAGCTTCAGGATCCCTCCTGACCGTCGGATCTAGACCATGGTCAGCCTAACGCTGACCACTCTCAGAGCAAAGAGGAAGTTACATAGTGGATCCCTCGAACATCGAAGTTGCGAAGTAACGAAGGCTATATATGTCTAGGTCTATGTGGACACATCTCAACTGTGAAGAGCTAAGGGGCATTGGAGGGTTGTTAGTCCAGAGGGATGTGGCACGCTGACATCACCAAGGGTGATGTGGACCCACGTTCGACGTGCCATGTGTCACCCTGATTTATACTTTTCACAGGCCCTATGAGCCTATTAGAACGTGACACGTCTCACCCACTAGTGGGGCCACGTGTCACCTATGCCCTATCATGTGTCACCCCCTGGTTTATATATATACACACACTTGGCTTCTTAAACACTCGAAACCGAACCGTCCTTACCTCAATAGTTAATACGCCACCACGTGCAAATGTGGACCCTTTAGGATTCCGAGACTTCGAGACTCTAGAGGTTTGGGGTGTAGTGTCGTAGATAAGCCGAAAGGCCCGAAGGCCAGAGCCACGTGGTGAGATTTCAGGTTCCTTCGGTAGTTCGAGATTTCAAGACTCCAGAGGATTTGCACGCAGAAAGGGAAAGAGGTGTTCAACATTGAACTCCCCTCTAGATTATGTGTTCAATGAGGATCGAGTCCCACCGTTGGATTGGACGGTGAATGGACCCACGTGGCCCTTGACTAATAACAACCGAAGAGCTTCGGGAGGCCATAACTTGAAATCGAGAGCTCAGATTTGAGCGTGGTAGCAGTCATTAGAAAAATACGGGTGTGTAGAAGAGGATGAAGACCTTGGACAAAGGATATGAGACGGTTAAAGTAAGCAAAGTTTTGATGCCACATCCCTTAAAAAGGTACTTCAGGAGTTGGGTGTGTTACAAAGTGGTATCAGAGTGGGCAACAACACTTGGCCTGCTTGGGCATGTTGATATTATGGTAGCTGCGAGAGGTATTTACCTCCACGTGTAAACTTGATGAGAATAGAATATTTCGGGAAGCAAGAAGAAACCCTAATTAGTTGGCTAATAACCCTAGAAGACAAGTCAACTCAAGAAGATAATTTGTATTAGGTTATTAGCCTCCAAGAGAAGAAGTCGGCTAAAGGAAATGTTATATACTAAGTAAATTGGCACTCAGAATGAGAAGTCGACCCAGGCAGTCTGCCAGAAATAGTATAAATATAGGAGGCCAGTCTTCATTATGGCCAGTATTCTTAGAACTGCAGAAGCAACACTTGTGCGCACTCCAGTTGGCCAGTTTGTGCGCAAGTTTGGAGGAGAGTTGTTGTTACAGCTGCTGCAACTAGCAGATTTCGGTTTTGGCTTTGGACTCTCTCTTGGTTATGGTTTGGACTCTCTGATCAGCTTTTGTTTCTCTTGATTGGTGTGTTATCCTTGAAGAAAGGTGCACCACCTTTGTTTGGCTATCTAGCCTAGGGTTTGCTTCCAGAATGATTCTCTGACAAGGTTAAGGTGCTCGGGGGTGGCTTCGGTCTATGGTTGGGTGACAATATTGCTATATTGTCTATGGTTAAATGAGCACATCCATTACTTTCTAACAGGTTATGGGCCCACACTATCTTCAGACAGTCTAACCGCTGGAAGATAGATTGGGAGTATTTGCTTAGTTGCAGTTGTAGTTGTAGCCAGTTTTTGCTGCAACAATGAAACTCTAACCCTCTTGTTGAGGCACCTTGAGTGAATGGATTGACCTAATTTTTGGATAGACTAGTTCGGCCTAACCTAGTGCATCTCCGGGTACTCTTAGCAAGCTAAGACGTTAAGTTTGAGTGTTTAGTCAAATCTAGGGTTGACCAAGTCAAAGTAGCCATGACTTACTCTATGAAGTCAGAAAACAAGTTAGAAGGGGATTCTAACTTCAGAGCATGGAAGACAAGGATTGATCTCATCCTTGCCAACAATAAAGTGTTGGATATCGTGAAAGGAAAGATTATGGAACCAGAGTTTGAAGAAGGAAAAGGAAAGGAATCGCAGAACGTTGCAGTTATGGAAGAGTTCAAAGATAATGACATCAATGCCATGAGTATCATAGTGGATTTTATAAAATACCACTTGATACTCTACATCTCCCATCTTGATTCGTCTAAGAAGATGTACGATGCCCTAACAAACCTCTTCTCAGTCAGAAACATTGGACAAGTAATGACTTTGAAGAATGAGCTCTGTGACATGAAAATGAATGATGATGACATCACAACATCATACTTTGTGAGAATCTCTCAGTTGAGAGATCAACTACAAGCCATTGAAGAGATCATTTCAGAGAAGGAACTGGTAAATATAGTAATCAAAGGTCTTCCCAAGAGACGGGATTCATTTTCCGCAAGCATGAACACAAGGAAGGAGTATCCCACATTTGAAGAACTTTGGACTTGCTGTGCACAAGAAGAATCAAGGGTCAGTGCAAAAGAGAAACCCCAAAAGAAATACGATGATCAAGCCTTCACAACAA
Organism: Picea mariana; assembly: GCA_032191745.1. Classification (NCBI taxonomy): domain Eukaryota; kingdom Viridiplantae; phylum Streptophyta; class Pinopsida; order Pinales; family Pinaceae; genus Picea; species Picea mariana. The sequence goes on along the minus strand of JASDQU010244699.1, from coordinate 129,675 downwards.
AGTTCAAGAATTTGAAGAATAAAAAGAAGTTTGGCTTCAGGAAGAAACCAAATCAAGAGAAAGATATGTCAAAAATACAATGCTTCAATTGTCGAAAGTATGGTCACTACAAGAATCATTGTCCCGAGTTAAAGAAAAGGAAGGAAACAAACGAAGCATCAGTTTCCGAATAAAGGGAACCCTCAAAGAAATCCAAGCAGGACAAAACAAACATCTTCCTCTAAGACAAGGTAACAATATTCTTCATAGTTCTTGTACATACCATGTTTACACAGTTTATGTACATATCTTGCATATCTATTTCTTAGAAGATAAGATGTTCAAAGAGAAACTACACCTATGGAAGATCAACAAAATAAGGACTTGCTATTATAATGACTACAAGTATGGCAATACACATGAAAGGATGAAGTACATGAACAAACCCTGGTAACAATGCATGTGGAAGCTATTACATAAGTAACAACTGCAAGATAAGCCTAAATCAGAATCAATCTTGAAGAAACCTAGAAGAAGTAAAAACAGAAAGAGGTCAGCAATCAAGAGGAAATTGGAAAAGGACTTATGACACTTTGCAGAAGGCAATAAGGATGCAGACGAAAGCGTGGGCTCGCTTAGTTGGAGGGAGCTGATTACAGAATTCCAAAATAAGAGCATGCATTCATGCATGAAGCAAGGATTAAGAGGAATCTAATCCTAAATAATATGATCCATTGAAGATGATGAAGTATATTTCCATGTTCCCGTCAATGGTAGCAACCATGAAAAAGCAGCACGTGTTCAGTTTGACTTTAGAAGAAGTCTTCTTCGAAAATAAGCCTTAAAATATCCCTGGTTTTCCATCCACATCCATGATCCTATGATGAAAGAAAGAAGTTGGAATCTTCAAGGCATGGAATCTATAGAAAACTCCATGGACCCAAGAGCTAAAGAGAAACATGAGCAAGAACATGAAGATTCCAAGAAAGAAAGAAAAGCCAAAACAACCAGTGATTGTATTGAGAATCACAAGACTACCAGCCTGATATGAACTCACTAAAATCAATCAAGTAGAGGAACTAAAAGTTGTGATGAAGAACAGTGTATGGAAGACTTATGAATGAAAGCATTGCGAGATCCAGAACTAGAAGTTCTCCGAGATGGAGGGAGAAGACTATGATGATTGTTTGTTCCAGTAAACCAGATATACCTCTACATGAGCCATTATATTGTCCGCAATATCCATGGTTTGGAGTTTACATCAGATGAATGCAAAGACTGTTCTCCAAAATAATTGAACAAATAGCGTATGAAGAGCAACCTCAAGGCTTTGAGGTATACCAGAAAGAGAACCTTGTATGAAAATGAAAGAAGACAACTTGGTGGAGAACCTCCAATGCACAGTAGAAGCATGGTGAAAAATTTCTATAACAAAGATATTGTATCAGAATGGCTACTCAGAACTTCAGGATGATGGATTGCCGATCCATGACAAACTCTCATGATAGCAGAAAAAATACCACTTGGATATGTTCTAGTTTGACCCTTGCCATGATGTTGTAAACTAGCAGAAAACAAAAGAGATGAATCCAACTATGATATACTATAATGATTAGAGCTATGTGAAGCCTTCAAAGAAAACCAGAGATCAAGCATTACATCCTCCGTGATGAGGTCCAGAGAGGAGAAGTGGTTCTCCAATATATCTCCACAGATGAGCAGATAAGAAGATATTTTGGTAAAGCCTCTGTCCAATATGAAAGAGTTTGCGTACTCAAGAAACAAGTTGTAGCTTGTGGAGACGACTTCCTTATTGAAAAGGGAAGAGATGACTCCCAGTTTGGGAGGGAGCATTGATGTGTTATTGATTTATGGACAATCATTTTTCAGTTCGAAAAATGGTCTAGGATGACCAGTTCCTTTCCAGTTCGGAAAGTGGTTTGAGATTTTTGACAGACAAGCATTTTCCAGTTCGAAAAATGGTCCATATCGAACGATCATTTTCGTAATGAAATGGTTCGATGGATTGTTGATGTACCATACACAACGATTCCCCTTGTGGCTAGTGTGGGGGAATGGTCGAGGACAGTCTTTCTTCTTGATGGTCACTCTCAGTAGTGGTAAAAAATACTAGTCTGCCTCATTGGACAATCATTCTTTCGAAGCTCACAGTTATGAGCAGCTTCTAAAAATGGTCCGTTTGGAGGTTGGTGTAGGACATTCATTTCCTTAGGAAATGGTCCGGATAGTCATTCCCTAGGGCAAATTCATTCTCTCCAGGTTGCACTTTGTTTAGTGCCGGAGGAATGGCCCAGATAGGTGAATGGTCTAGGTTCAACAATCAGGGACAGGCATTCCCTAGGGCAGACTCATTCTCTCTAGGTTGCACTTTGTTTAGTGTCGAAGGAATGGCCCAGATAGGTGAATGGTCCAGGCTCAGAAATCGGGACAATTATTCTTCCTTGCTTGAGAAGAATATTCCAGATAGCTCATCATTGATGTTTTACCTTCTGAGGGCAGACACTCTTCCAGATCTCACAAATGTGAATGGAAGAATGGCCCAGATGATTCAGTTTATATCATAACAATGTTTTTTGTGCAGGTTGATATCAGATGATATGATTATTATGGAGACTGTATGTCTCTGGACAATGGATGTATGCTACTGTAGTGGATGTGTTTCACTGATTGTGACTTTATGCCCCTGATCAAGTACCTGTGTGCTACTTGGTGTGGTAATGTACCATTAGATTGTAGTTGTGTACTATTGTGTTCTATTGAATGACATTATTCTGATTGCCTTGAAAACTATCAATAGTGTTGGAAATGATTATCAGCTAGATGGATGATCAATGGACAAAGATTCCCCAGACAAAAAATGGTCTAGGACATTTATTCTTCTAGGACATATGTCTGGATTAGAAGAATGGCTCTTATGTCACTCTGTGGAGTGAGTCACTTATCCAACATCATGTCTGATTACTCAGATGGAGTATGGTTTCGAGAGATGATGCAGCTGATGACATTGATAGTGGTGATGGTGCTCACGATCTAATCATGAGATAGTCTATACGACTATGTTGATGCTACTGGGTGAATGGTATGTTTGTGCTCAAGACCATTACCTTCAATACCTCCCTAGCTAGGAGGGAGTGTTGATATTATGGTAGCTGCGAGAGGTATTTACCTCCACATGTAAACCTGACGAGAATAGAATATTCCGGGAAGCAAGAAGAAACCCTAATTAGTTGGCTAATAACCCTAGAATACAAGTCGGCTCAAGAGGATAATTTGTATTAGGTTATTAGCCTCCAAGAGAAGAAGTCGACTAAAGGAAATGTTATATACTAAGTAAATTGGCACCCAGAATGAGAAGTCGGCCCAAGCAGTCTGCCAAAAATAGTATAAATACAGGAGGTCAGTCTTCATTCTGGCCAGTATTCTCAGAACTGTAGAAGCAACACTTGTGCGCACTGCAGTTGGCCAATTTGTGCGCAAGTTTGGAGGAGAGCTACTGTTGCAATTGCTGCAGCTAGCAGATTTTGGTTTTGGCTTTGGACTCTCTCTTGGTTATGGTTTGGACTCTCTGATCAAATTTTCTTTCTCTTGCTTGGTGCGATATCCTTGGAGAAAGGTGCACCACCTTTGTTTGGCTATCCAACCTAGGGTTTGCTTCCAGAATGATTCTCTGACAAGGTTAAGGTGCTCGGGGGTGGCTTCAGACTATGGTTGGGTGACAATATTGCTATATTGTCTATAGTTAAACGAGTACATCCATTACTTTCTAACAGGGCTCACGAAAGAGTCGAGTGATTATTTTTCTTTCTTAGAAAACTTTAAGGGAGAGGGTACCCTGACCTACCCTATCTAGCACAACATGGTTCAAACACATTCCTGGATGGGCCGAGGAACAATCATAAGACTAGTTTTCCAAGGCTAATCCCGAAGGAGGTCACTTTGCACCAAAAACATGTCTAGTCTAGTAGCTATGTGACCTGGACCTATCCTCCAATTTGTCTAGGTGTATTTCCCTTTTACTTGCTTGATATCTAGTATGTCCCAATAGTTTATTAGGTCTTCCATTTTATTTTTATTTTGAACGTGTGCTTGACAATGTTACCCCCTCTTTTCTCTTTGTTGTGCAAAACAACATTGAAGTCCCCTGCCAATATACTATTTATAACATATTATGAATCTTTTAGATCTAAGAGTGTCTTCCAACACATTTATTTTTCCTTATAAGCTATAGGAGTATATAAATTGAAGACATTAAATTTGTTACTAGAATGACGATGAATGTGGCTCATTAACATCCAATTTTGAGATTAAAGAAAGAGTTTAGCTACCATTCCTACATATTCCACAATGTGGACAAATCTCTTGATGATCCTCTTGAACTAATGACTACTCCATCACTTGAATGCCATTGATGCTATTCTATCCTCATTGATTCCAGATCCTCCATTTTTGTCTCCTAGAGAAGAAGGACAATAGGTTTTTATGTTCTTATCAAATCCCTTATTGCTACTTCTTTATTTCTATTGCCTAGCCCTCTATAGTTCCAAGAGACAAATATCATTACTTGGATGAGGGTTTTGGACTACCTCCTCTTTTAAAAAAAATTATTGATAGAATTATAGATGTTTTTGTTCCTACTCCAAGGGTTTTACCAATCCTTGTCTAGGTGCCCATCAATTTGTCTCTATTAACAACTTCCTCCCTTTAAAATTTTGTTGTTTTCCTTCCTAATTTTTTTGGGAGCTTTTCTTTATACTCCCCTTCCTCTATCTGCATATGGTATTTACCCTTTAGTTTGAGGTCAGGAGAGGCTATATCTAAAAATATGATGTTGTCAACCTCTTCAAATCTATCCAACACATGCTCCCCCTCTTCTAAAGGTTGAGACTTCATTGTTTGGACTAAAGGCAACTCCATTGTTCGTGTGGTTGTTTCCACTGATATCATATGAGGATTTACTAAGATTTATTCTATGGATATATGCTCTTCTCGGGACAGAAATTCATATCTAATAGATATGGTCGGTTGACTACCATTTGTCCCCTGGATTTGATTCTTCAAATGGTTCATACAAGGGATTGAATATTTTTCTTTAATGAGAGTCTTTCCCCAGGGAGGCTTTGGTCCAGATGGAATAGATATCCTTGACGTTGAGAATTGATATTTTTCCTAAATATTTTTGTTTGAGCCCATCTTCCTCTTTAATGATTACAATCGTTCTTCTTTTTTTAATGCTAGTTGAAGTTTCTAGGTTTCCTTCTTGCAATATTTAGCGAAATTCCCATATTCATGACATATTTTGCACTTGCAAGGGAGCTACTCATAGTCTAAAGGTTGTTTGTGCTACCAATTTTCTAGGGACATGAGTATGACCTCTGGGAGGCCCTTTTCCAAGTTGACCTCCACACATATTCAACCTCGAGAATACAAATTTTCCTTTGGCACAACCATGTATATATATCACCCAGGGAGTTCCCTATGTTTTGAAAGGTGTCATCACTCCAACAATGAAGGGGAAGGTGAGGAAGGCACACTCGGACTGATAGTGATAAAGGAAAATCATGCTTTGGATTGAAGTCCAGGGTCCAACGGTTGAGGTACATACCTTGGGAGCCAAAGAAGTAACATTTGTTTCAAAAGATTAAATATTTATCCTGCTTTGACTCAAACAAAAAGGCATAAAATCCTCTACCACAAAAAATGATTTAGTTTCCCTTTGATCAATACCTTCCAATTTTTCTACAAGTAGGTCGCCATAGCTCTAAGAGAGAGCTAGATGCTATTAAAATATCCAATTATACCCCTTTTAGCTAGGGAGAGATCCTTGTGCGTAGATACAGTATGAGGGAGCTTCACCTCATGATTTTTCTCAGCATGCTTGACAAATTTGGGTGGCAACTTTTGAGGGTTTCTAATAGGAAGAGACCATGGCTTAAAAGGTCATCACCTCTGAGTCTAAAGGGAGCTAATATATGCCCTGCAGAGGTTGAGTCCATGAAGAAATGTATAACAAATAGATGGATGCACACTAGGGTTTTAGCTTAGAGGAATTTTCCGTGAGTCAACATGTTATGAACATTGTTAATGTTTTTTTTTTTTAACATGAACGATTATGTTTTGATATTAAAATTCTCGGCATAAATGCCCATTTACAGTCTTCCAGATTTGTTGGGCCAATTCCCAATGTTCCCAAAAAATCGGGATCCCCCGGTCTCTAGATTTGACATAACGTCGTTTCTTGGGCTCAAAAATTACCTTTAGCGAAAAGATATCCCCTAACTTAAAAACACATACAAACTATTGAAGTAAAAAGCAGAAAAACATGAAAGCACAGCTAAGGAATCGGGTTCCAATTTTCCTTATTGTTCCATAATAGAGTGCCCACAAGAAGAAGAGCAGCTCTATTTGCTTCCGTATCCGCCTCTTTGTTGTTGTTCCTCAGAACATGGAAGAAGCTGGTCTTTTGGAAGAGGCTGGCAATCTTTTTAATCCTCACCATCAATCTAGATAGCCGGAGGTCCTTTGGATTTGAGTTTTTCACTAGCATTTTTATGAGTGTTTGGGAGTCGCCGATGATCTTTGCTTCCTTGATGCGTGCCTTTTGTAAGATCTYGAGACCTTGCATCAAAGCCATCGCCTCTRCTTGGGTATTGGTGTCTTGGCCTAATCCCCACGCATACCTGTGCTCAATTTGTCCCTCTATATTCTTGATGACTCCACYTGCACCTGCATYCCCYGGATTGCCTTTTGYTGCCCCATYGAAAAACAAAGAGTAACARTCAATTTCCTTGTTCCAATTGCTGAAGCTATTTTCTGGCATTCTAATTTGCCAGTCTTTTCCCTTTTTCGGCTGGATTTCTGCGTTGGAGAAATTCAGTCCCAGCGATTTCCCCCACTCCACCTCATGAGGGGAGAGATTTTTATCAGTGATGGTCCTTATATGCTCCTTCGGGAAATCTTTGAGGGTGGTTAAAATCTTGATCTTGACAATATTTGCATTATGCTTTTTTCCGTGGAAGATCGTATTGTTTCGTTCCAACCAAATTTGCCAGCAGATCAACTTTGGTAGGACCAGCAAAGCGGCCTTGAACCAACTGTTATTTGGAATCTGTCCAGGGTAATGGTGTGTCCAGTTCACATGTAAATAAAAAATGGAGGAGAAGCGTTGTGTGCACAGGGCAATGGTTCAAAACTTTGCCCCAGACTTCTAAAGCGAATTTGCAATTCAACATAATATGTTGGGTGTTTTCTTCATTCTCCAAACACAGGTAGCATCTGGAGGGGCCGTGGAAGCCTTTTCTCACAATATTGTCTGTTGTAAGAACCCGATTGTGGCAGAGCAGCCAGTTGAATAAATTGATTTTAGGAATGCACTTTCGTTTCCAGAGGCCTTTCCATAGCGCTGGGCATGGGGGAGCATAGGGAATTGCTCGCAACATTTTATAACCAAGTGCCGTAGAGTAAGAGCCAGTATACGTCCCACAGCCTCTCTCGTCATGCTTCTTCTCATGTATTGGAGCCTTCCCTTTGAGCCTGGCGTGTAGGTTCAACCAAGCATTTTTGAGATTACTCGGCAAATCCGGCTTCATCCAGTCCTACCAGACTTTATCGTTCCAAATGGAGATGTCCCATAGAGAGACCAGGCCTGCATTCTTCATCCAAATACGTAGGTTGTGAAGCTCATGGACATCCGCTAGGGGCGCCTCATTCATTATACGATCCTCCCACAGATCAATGGATTTACCATTCCCCAGGACCTAGAAATGATTGTCTTGTACGAGAGTTTGGGCTTGCATACAGAGTTTATGAATTTGCGATCCATTAGCAGCTTGGCCAGGTCTATCTAGACTGCGTTTTCTTGGGCCCGAGAAGTATTTCTTCCAGAGGGCACGTTGAGCCTAGCCGGCCTTAGGGACAACCTGCCTCCAAAGAATTTTGGCACCCAATGCTAAATTTTGAATTCTCATATCTTTGAAATTCAGGTCTCCCTCTACAAATGGCTTGGTAACTTTATCCCAATTGACAAGGGGCAATCTATTTCTGTTCCGTTTTCGACCTTTCCAAAAAAAAAACTTCTTACTATGCCTTCCATTTTTCTGAGAATTCCTAGAGGAGCAAGCATAAGAGAAGCTTGATAGATTGGGAGGCTGTTCAAAACTGATTTAATGAGCACCGTCTTCCCTGCAAGATTCAACCAAGAGAAGCCCGAGGCCTGCAATTTATTTTTAAATTTGTCTAGAAGGGGGATCCAATCCTTACCTAAAGGTTTCTTCTGAATAATCAACAGTCCAAGATACTTAAAGGAAGTCCAGTGCATGGAACCGGCAAAGCCCCAACATCTGGCTATGGCATTAATGTTATTTTGAGACACATTCCAGCCATAGAAATGACACTTCTCAGCATTCAATTTACTGCCCGAGGCCTCGTAGAACTCATCCACCACTAATTTAAATTGAGAGGCAATGTGGACAGTAGCTGCCCCAAGGAGAAGGGAATCATCTGCGAATAAAGCATGGTTAATTTCTTTTACTCCTCTCGCAATTTGAAGGCCCAGAATATCTTGGTCAATTCTTCTTTTTTCCAGGATAAAGTTTAGGGCAGAGGCTTGGAGGACATAGAGCATGGGTGAGAGTGAGCATCCTTGCCTGAGCCCTCGCGATGCTTTGAAGAAATCTGCAGCTCTCCCATTCACGAGTGGAGCAATCCAAGGCTCGGAAATGCAGGCTTTGATCCAATTTATGAAGCTAGTCCCAAAACCAAACTTGTACAAAACTTTGAACAGAAAAGAGTGCCTAACCTTGTCGAAAGCATTTGCGAAGTCAAGCTTGGCTATCATACCTTTTTCTTTTCTCTTCAGACTTGAGTGAAGCTCCTCTTGGACTAGGATTATATTATCCATGATTTTCCTTCCTTGAACAAAGCCCCCTTGGTTCCCCGGAATGAGGTCTGAAAGAAGCCCTTTTAGTCTGCTGGCGATCACCTTTGAGATGATCTTGTATCCAATGTTGCAAAGGGAAATGGGGTGAAACCTATTGAAGGAGTTTGCACCCTTTTCTTTTAGAATGAGGGCTAGGAAGGTAGAGTTCATGCTACCCCCAACTTTTTTACAGTCTTGGGATTTTAAAACCATTTTGTGTAGATCTTTTTTCACAATCTGCCAACAGGTTTGGATGAAATTTGTTGTAAACCCATCAGGGCCTGGTGCTTTATCAGGACTCATGGCAAACAGGGTAGCCTTTATTCTTTCCTAGTGACCTTAGTCTCGAGCTTCTGATTCATTCTAGTTGTGATTTTAATAGGTATTTCATTTAGGAGGTTATCACTACATCCCTGCGCCTCTGCTTCATTAAAAAGCTTTTTAAAGTGAGTGTAGGCAGCCTTTTTAATGCTTGAAAAGTCCCCATAAGTATGTGTGTCATCCTTTACCTCTGAAATGGAGTTGCAACCTCTTCTAGCTTAAGCTTGCTTGTGGAAGAAAGAAGTGTTTCTGTCTCCATATTTCAACCAAAGACTTCTGGATTTTTGCCTCCAGTATTCCTCCTCCTGTCTTCAGGCATTCTGAAAATTTTGTTGTAGCTCTTCCTCTCTTTTTAGAGTATCGCTCGAAATTTCAGCCTCTTCCATGTAGTCTTGATGAGACTCAATAGTTGCTTGGGTTTGCTTTCTTTCCTCCGCAGGACTAGGAATGATTTTAACCCATCTTTTCAAAGCTGACTTGACTCTTCTTAGCTTCTCCTCCCAAATGAAGAATGGAGACCCCATGACCAGCGTCTTCCATATTTCTTCGACCTTATTTAAAAAGTCCTTTTGGTTTATCCAAAGAGGACTAAATCGAAAGGGGATAGGACCTAAATTCCTTTGGGCTGAGAGAGTCAGATTTATAGGCTTATGATCCGAAATGTTGTTAGATAGAATATTCATTTTTGTGTCAAGACCAAGAAGGAGATAGGAACTTTGAAGGAGAAATCTATCTAATTTGGCAGCGATATGCCCAGGACCCACTCGTTTATTTGACCAAGTGTACTTACCTCAGCAAGGCTTGATATTGATATCCAAGAGATCCCAGTCGTGGATGAGGTCCTCCACCCACTCTCGAGCCAGATCTCGTACAATGCTGCTCCCTTGCTTTTCGCTTTGGCTGAGGGAGATGTTCAGGTACCCTGCAATTATAATATTTTCTAGGACTTCCTCATCCGCTAAGGATCTCAGAGAGTCCCAACAATATTTCTTTTCCCCTGCATTTATCGGAACGTATACATTGAAAAGACTGAAAACCTCCTTCGAGTCTATATGCTGAAATTTTGTGAACAGCCAGTGAACATTTTTTTTCTCAGCTACCATATTGAATTTGGAAGCATTCCAAAGAGTTCCTAGACCTCCGGATGCCCCTCTGGATGAGACAGCCTTTGTCCCGCCTTTGCTCCAGTAACTTTTGTTGTTTTGATGGAAGAGATTTTCCTCCAATTTTGTCTCCTGGACGAGCATTATGTCTAGGTTTTTTGTCATGATTAGGGTCTTCATGGCTTATTCTTTCATCTTACTTCCCAAACCTCTGCAATTCTAGGAGATCACTTTCAATATTTATTTTTATGAGAGTGGGGGCCCCCCTTAGAGCCTCGTCCTTGGTTTCTTGCCAGCTTAGGGGTTTTAGCCAAAAAAATTTCCAAAGTTGGTTGACTTCCCTGCACTTTGTCTTTATATGTTTCCTTTTCTCTCTTGTCCCTGGATGATGGCCTTCCTCTTGTTGATCTCCGGAGCGTGGTGAGAGAGTCTCCTATCTCTCCTTCCTCCTCGGATTCTTTCAAGCCTTGGCTTTCCACATCGATGGTTGTGTGTTTATCTTTGAAACTTTCAGGTTCTCTTTCCCCATGCCTTGAGTCCTTTATCATTGCATCCTCAATTGGCTCATTGCCTTTCGTTCTTGTTTTCTCCGTCTACTCTTTCTGAGGCGGATCCCTTTCAGGGAGATCTTGAGAAACCAAGTCAAGGGTTTCAAACATATTTCCTGAATCTTTTGGGTGGAGGATTTTCTGGGATGTGCTATTGCCTTTGGACTGATATCCTTTGCTATTTTCCTGTCTTGCCGTATTTGAGACCTTGGGGTTAGTTTTGGATCTCTTGACCT
>JASDQU010244699.1:78221-95969 GCA_032191745.1 Picea mariana | reverse complement strand
CTCTTCGCAGTTACATTATTTCAACATTTTCTTGGTACTGTTATGCTGCCAAAATTTTGTTGGACTGTGTTTTTACTTGTGAGTGTTGGGACTCCAAGCTTGTGAAAAGAGTGGAAGCTCTTCCTTGTGAGGAAATCTTGAGACCTATTGTTTTTCTAGTTTTTGTGCATGGCCCCTTTGCGTCTCGGGGGGCTAAGGGGAAGAAGAGTACCCCTAGCGTTGGCTGGGAGGTACCTGTGAGGTCTTGTATTTAGCAGGTGAAGGGGAGTACTTTGCACATACTGTTGGGTTTCCGTGCATCAATCTTGTATGAACATTTGACCATGGTATTTCATTGTTAAATCAATTTACTGTACCTTATATTGTAATTTCCGCACCAAGAAGTTGAAAGAACTTCTTGTGTATATTACATAAGATTTTGTGGTTTTCATTTTTGGAATTGGAAGGATTTAAATTACCGTTTATATAATCATTTAAAATCTGTCGTTTCAACTATAATTATCTGTATCAAATCGATGAATTGGAAGGATTAATTGAATGCTTGTGTATCTAAATAAATTTGTTTTATATTCATCTTTTATTCTTGTTAAATTGATAAGTTGAAATGATCTAATCGATTGCTGGTATATTTAGATGTATCCTGTGTTTTTTGTCTTCAAATTTTATTTTTGTTAAATGACAATTGGAAGAATTATTGGATCATTTGTAAAATTAAATAAAAAAAATTTCGATGAATTTGTTTAGAAGTTATTCTTGTTAAACTAAATAATTTCGAAGGATTTATTATATATCATTAAATTTAGTAATTAAGTTTATGAATATGTGCATGGGTTATGTATTGTTCCTGGATATGAGATGAATTGGAGATCTTTAATTCAAGTTATAATAGTTTTGAGTGCGCATTGTGTTGTTGTTTTATTGGCGATTATTTTAAAACTTATTCCGCTTGAGCACACATTTCTATCCAATATCCGAGTTTTATCACCTAAGATCCTCACCAGAATTACGACTTCAAAGTTTAATCTTTGGTGTAATCTATCACCACTTTACTTGTAATAATTGACACCGAATAGATATATAATTTACTGTAAAGGATAATCACATCGACCTTCCTTCTTCTGTTCTGGAAGTATTTTTATTTTTAAAGTTCTTATAAAATGTCATTTCATTGGAATTTAAAGTCGAATCCGAAGAGCTATGGTCTTTTCCCTTAGCAGTTGTAAAGTTATCTAGTCTCAATCCTTAGAAATCACCTTAGTCATGGACTCGAAGTGTAGAGAATCCCTAGGCCTGGTCTTCATCTTAAATATTTGTTTTTCCATTGATGCCTACACCTGGAATCTAAGATAATCTAGTTCTCTTGTAAAAAAATCTAAGGTAATCTAGATCACTATACCTCCTACGTATCCATGTTTACTGATGATCCACGAGCAAAGAATATAAGGTAATCTAGTTCTCTTGTAAAAAAAACAAAAAATTGTGAGGTCGTTATTATTCCTGATCGGCACGTTACTTCTGACTCTACAAATTCTGGCAGAGTATTTAAAATGGTCGTTAGTAAAGAGCAAAGTTAAACTAATGGTTTTTCCTTACTTAAGATAAGGTGTCAATATCTTAAGTTAAGATTACTAACACTGGATGGAGAATTAATTATTCTATATTTAATCTCACCTAATGATCATAATACCGCCTATTTGATTGTCCCTTATGTTTTTTTGTAGGGATACCGTCCCCCAATGTTTATAATTAATTATTTACCAATTGTTTATTAACCTATATACACACTAATCTTTACTAACAAGAAGGGTTGCAGAGCAAAAAGTCCCTGCCAAGAAGACGAAAACACTTTGATTTCATAGAAGCTTGTCAGGCTTCTCTGCCTTCAACTGCAATGCAATCCCATGCCTTCCCTTCCCTTCACATTGATATTTATGTAGATATAAACATAGGGTTTTTGAGTAAGCCATCAGGCTTTTGTTTAAGCCATTGCCAGATTGTGTCGAGCTTGTAGTTGGACAAGGAAGTGTTGTATGCTGCACAAATTCTACTACTGGATAGTTGTTGCACCATGGTATAGTCAAGTCGAAGAAGCTACAACACGGGCAAGGGGACAACCCACTCTTAGCCCAATGGGGAAAGGAGTTTCCCTGCATGTGATTGTTGAGATAGAATGGAGATCCTTGAAAGCAGTGAGCACAACATCGAATCCTGGGCCTACGTTCGTAATGAGCACCAAATTGAAGTAGGAGTGGCCATTGATTGTGAATCGAATTCCTCTCCTCACGCATGGTAATCTGCACACATTAACATTAAATTTGAATCTTAGTCTTCCATCCCACTTACCACCAAGTTGGAAAATACAATTTGAAAATTTTAGAAGAGAATAACGTTGATAGAAGAAGATGAAACATTAATTACATTAAGATAATGCCACCCTTATATGTTGGCCTTGGCAAGCAAAATATGGTGGAGGTGGCTCAAAAACAACAAGGTACTGTGGGCTCAAATCTGAAGACAAAAATACATGGACTGGAACTGCGCTGCTGGATCAACTTAACCGAGTGTTGGTCCTACTACTCTTGCTCCTTCCGCAGTGTACAAAATGAACTTTGTGTCCAAATATAAACGTCTTTATAAAAATTGATTTTATTTTAGCTATCTCAATTTGCTAACATGTGGGCTTTGTGGGCTTCTCTATTGAATGCTTTCCAGATACCCAAAAATGAAACATATATTTGGAAAACATGTGTTCCTTTAGGCTTCTCTAAACAAAACACCTGTTCGTTTACGCTTCTCTCTGAACTTTTTCTGGTTGCAAGGTGGTTTGAACTTTTTCTGACTTCAAAGTGATTTGCATGCGAATTAGTAGACTTGTGCATTCTAGCAAGCTATTAAGCTTGTACTTATAAAAACAAGACTTCAACTAATAGATGGGAAGTTCTTTTTCTTGTCTTAATGATGAGCACCGACTAGAGGAGATTGCCTAGGGACCTACCCAAAGGTAAACATAGGGAAATAAAATTACATATATAAAAATTGACTCAGTACAACCACATAAATTTCTCATTACTTTGATTTCATAAAAAACTCAAAAATATAATTTTTTTAATTAAAAAAAATACTTTGATTTCATTTAAAACAAAACTAAAAATTTAATAATTAAAAGGAAGTGCAGAAGGGGAGAATTTTAATAGTTAAAAAAAAATATGAAAGGGGAGAATGTGCATTTATTACAAACAAAAATTTCTCAATTGAAAGAACACCAAACCACTGCAAAAGCAAGCCATTATTTAAGTTTGGGAGAGAGATAAAAATTTAAAGGAAAGAGTTAGGATATATCATTATTTAAAAGAAAAGATAAAAATTTAATAATCGAAATTCTCAATTGAAAGAACACCAAACCACTGCAAAAGCAAGCCATTATTTAAGTTTGGGAGAGAGATAAAAATTTAAAGGAAAGAGTTAGGATATATCATTATTTAAAAGAAAAGATAAAAATTTAATAATCGAAAGGCAGTGGGGAGTATGTGGATATAAAAATTTAATTATTAAAAAAAAAAAGCCATGCTGTAAGTTATTAATTAAAACTTGTTGAAGATTGAGAAAAAGTGAAGTTATTCCAAAAAAGTCATTATTCCAAAGAACACCAAACCACTGCAAAAGCAAGTCACTATTTAAGTCTGGGAGAGAGATAAAAATTTAAAGGAAAGAGCTAGGATATACCATTATTTAAAAGAAAAGATAAAAAAATTAATAATCGAAAGGTAGTGGGGAGTATGTGGATATAAAAATTTAACTATTGAAAAAACAGTCAAACTATTTCAAAAAAGCCATGCTGTAAGTTATTAATTAAAACTTGAAGATTGAGAAAAAGTGAAACTATTCCAAAGAAGTCATTGAAAAAACATTCAAGTTATTTCGAAGAAGCCAGGCTGCAAGTTATTAATAATTAAAACAAGTTATTCAATTATTTTTTTTTTTATGTATTTTACATTCATTGTTTGAAATTAAAAAATAAAATTAAATAAGCCAAAGTTATTATTTGTATTTCCATTTTGAGGCGCATGCCAACATAAGAAGAGATTAGCAAAAACATTAACTGTTCTCTTTATTTTTTTTAGCGTTTTAAATTGCAATTATTTTATTATTTGTTTTGCAGAATATTACTTTGCATTTTATACTTGGGATCTTTTTGAAAAATGTTGAAAACATAAAAGACTCGAAGGACGGTTTAATTAGATCTCTGTCAAAGTTGCGGATTGAATATTGGGCAGTTTGTTCTATCCATCGCCCCATTCCCTCCATTCAATCTGGATCATCCAACGAATGGGTATATACATTTGGGCTTCACATGAAGGAGACAAGAAGATTTTCTTGGGAAATTTAAAAGTCATCAAGCAATGTGTTTCTAATTGTTGCTAACTCCCATGCCTTTAACGATTAGTGCGTGATTCTCTCAGGGGGACTCGAGGGACTCTCTGCAACTCATGATGAAGTGAGAAAGACCTTTCAAACTTTTCCCCTTCAACAAGTGCCTTGACCTTTTTCGTGTGCATACAAAGAGCGCTCGTCAGGGTCCTTTGGAGATCGACCCAGTTGAGATGGATGGCACCCAAAATAATTAGAAAGGTGATGAGAGAGCAGAAGACAGAATGAGAGATGTCAAATATATATCGAAGGAGGGTGGTGTACTTCTCAATTCTGCCATTCAAATCAGGTACTCTCAATTTTCTAATTTTTCTTTCCACTGGTATTGTGTTATTATTGTGTTGTTATAATGTTAGCTAATACAATAAACCTGTTAAGAAAATATTGAAAAAAAGTATAGACCTTACCGTAAATATTAAGTCACTGCTTGGCCCGATCTTTTTCTGTCTTGTTTCTCATTTTTCTTTCCACTGGATGGGTAGCTGGTTCAATTATAATATTGTGTTTCTCTAATGTTAGCTAATACACAGGAAAGAAAAAGATCTGCTTCCGACCCCTATTACGTAAGGCAAGTCAAGTAAAAGGAAATCCAACTCGAAAGCATGCATAGTAAGACTCACCCGACGAGAGAAGATAGCTAATAAGAGTTTCACTTTCCATGGCGAACGAGAAGTTTTTTGACTCAGATGATTAATCATATAGATGGTAACTTGTTGGTTGTGCTTCTGACCTGTATTAATTCTATGATGCAGGTAGAGGCATGAGGCAGGAGAAGACCAGTGTCATGGATCATGTTGTATGACATAGACCAGTGTCAATATTGGTGGAGCAATACGTGTCATTGGTGGAGCAATCACTCTCTATGCATTATGTTGGAGTTGCCTTCTTCTAAATAAGTGAGATGTTATACTTAAAAGCCAAAAAGCTAGTTTCGCGATTTCGTTTATTTCATGACTTTACCCACTGTCCTTAGTATCTCGACATGCGAAGTGGCGATAACGATTTAAAGTTTGCCTAGGTTAGTGTCAGGAGTAAATCATTTTAAACCTTGGTTAAGCACTATCGTGATTTCGCATTTCGACGATCGCTCTCCCAAAAAGCAGCACCTTCGTAGCTCCGAGTTGTGAAGTCGCGATATTCATTAATTAAGTGTGGCTTAATTAAAACCTTAAGTCAAATCACGAGTAATCAAATAAATCGCATCATCGCGATTTCAGGTTTTGGGGGCTCGAAGGTTAGGAGTGAAATCTTCCGATACGGTGAACGCTGAAAAAGGGGGATTAAAGACTAAAACGTACTTAATTAAAGGAACTAAATTGGATTAATCAACGCATTAGACAACCTTTAACATGCACCGTCTACGGAATGAGTTTTAAATGTTTTTGCGTTTTTTCGTGTTTTGACTCGTCAAACAATTATGGCATTTATTTGAATTGCAGTGAGGTGACAGATAGTAGGATCTCGTTTTTACTTCAAAATCTTTCTATTGAGCGATTTGACCGTTCTGTTGGCAATGACACCCATGGGTTTAAATGACCAAGATAGAGAGTTTTTTCTTCATTATTTCAGTGTTCATTTCTATTTGCGCGCAGAACCATTTCACCAGGATAACCGTTGTTTCGTGCTTTTCAATGTTTTTGACAGGAGGTCCAGTTGCAGGTTTCTCTATCATGGCTCCACGAAAAACGTCCAAGGCAGCTGTCGAGAGTTCAGGTCAAGGTTTAGACGTGGTTTTCGATACCTCGCCACGGAGTATTAATGCTATCAAGACCTGGTCATATGTTTCCAACATTCTGCAATACGAGTTTGTAAGCTGTTCGAATGATTCTAGCGACAACAAGAATGACGAATTATCAACCAAATACAAAATTGTCGCTCAAGAAGAGATGCACAAAATAGCGGCAAGGCCCCAACTTCTTCCCTATTATGATATGATCAGGTGGGCGCTGGACCATGTGGATATCCCAACCAGAACGATTATCAACGAACATAAGGTAACAATTGGGACTTTCAGGCCAGAACATTTGCAGGTAATGTATAAATTGTCACCCACACCGAACCTCACCCACAATGCTGAATTTCTAGAAGGTTTCAAGAAGAAGGAGTGCGAGCAGTAGGCAAGAAGTTTGTCCGATCTGATTAGAGATTGGGTCTCACACCCCACGAAATTCATGGCCGACACTAATGGGATCTATTCAATCTCCTCCTTGGAGCCACAATTCAAGTACGTAGCAATGATGGCCTGGAGGTTGTATGGGAGGGAGGACACTACCCATTTTTTCCTCCCATGGGTACCTCTCATTCATACAGTTGCCGAGGGCTTCTCCTTCGACTGGGACAAACTGTTGTCTGACAGTCTGACCAGTCGAATTACCGAATATCGAGCGCAGAGGGCAGGTAAGAAAGCGAATTCGTTCTTTATGTCTGCTTACATCATGGATGCCATCTGCTTCATGACACCCTTCCCATTAATGAATTGGAGCTGGGCTCCATCTAATACAGAGCCTATTCATGTCTACCACTCGAAGCTTTGGGAGGATAATGCCAAAGAATTCATTTACGAAATCTTCAACTGGGTAATAGTGCCATTACACATCGCCATCTTCGGCCAGCCACCGCCCAAGATTTCGGATAGCATTGTGACCAACCTAAGTAGTATGGAAGATTGGTATGTAGAGGTGGAATTTTCATATATCAGGGTTTTCGGCACCTCTGTCCCCCCATATGCTCTACCACTATTTTTGCCAAATAAGCTATTGTGTCGCGAGATCGCCAAGCAGACTGTGCTCGTCGGAATAAGTAAAGAGCTCAAAGGAGTATCTAAGAAGGTATGGCCGCCCTTCCCTATTCATATTGGCGCATATTCCTTGTTAGATTTTGGCCATGCCAAAGCTGAGGCTATGTTTTTAGAATAAATGAAGCTGGTAAATATTGAGTTCAAGAAGCACGACCCTAGTAGGGTTGTGAGAAATCACCTAGCGAGTTGTGGCCTGAGAGATATGAACATGAGGATTTCCCTCATGATGAAATATTCCGGGGTGCGAGGTTCGACTCGGAAGTCCTGAGTCAGATTCAAGCCCTGCCACCCAGAGATAAGGCAGATTTCTTTAAATTCCAGGAGCACTGGCGGAGTTGTCTCCTTTAGATTTTACAAGGTGAGACCCCAAAGCTTCCGGTCACACAGCGAGGAGCCAAAATCCCCTACCAACAGGAAGGAAACCCCAAAAAGGGTACGCTGGGTAATCAGGCCCAAGGTCAAACAGAGATGCCCTTGAAGGGGTCGGGCGACTCATTACCATTCATGTCAAACACGCCGTCCACAGATGCTACCCCGAAACAACCATCCAAGGAAATCGACAGTCCAATTGCCATTATCACACCCTTACAGTTCACAAAGAGGGATCCCGATGCGGGGTGGATCTTCAATGAAGAACTGATGCCCATTTCTGTAGAGGAGTTGCCTCCCAACAATTTTTTCTTTGATAAAAAAGGGAAGGCCGTGGTGAGGCAATGATTATATCAAAGGGAGGGCGTAATGGCTAAAAAATTTAAAATCATGACAAATGGAAAGGCTGCGAAAGAGGAAGAGTTCGCAGAAGAGATAGCAGGAACACTAGGGGCTTATGCTACAACAAATCAGTACTCAGTTGGAACTCTGAAGGCCTAGTTGAAACAAAAGAACCTCTTGATTAACAAGTTAGAAGCTAAAGTGGCTACTGCTGAAGCGAATGTCAGGGACGAGGTGAGCAAAATCCTTGAGCAAGCCCAAATAACCGACCTATAGAAGATTGATAAGCTTAGGTCCGACCTCGAGCAGGTGCGCCAGTCGGCGTAAATTAGCCAAACACAGGTAAGCCAGCAGGGGCAACAAATTATAGAGTTGCAATCGAAATTGGATGTGGCTGAGAATCAGGTTTTAGACATAAAAGTGTTCAGATCGCAGGCCGTCGAAATCCGACATAAGGTATTAACGGCTCAACAAAACCTGCTTGTAAAAGTAGGAACCATTCAAAACCATTTCTAGACGATAGATCAAGTGTTAGAAAATATTTCTGAGAGAAAGAGAAGCCGGGGCAACACAGGTCGCTTTCCAAGACGCTGTTATAGCTACGACGAAGATAGAAATGGTCGACAACTCCAAATTATCCATCGCAGAACAAACTAGAGGAAATATCCTGCTGAAGGTCTGGGAGCATAATACATCAGAAAGCAAGGTGAAAGCTAATGAAGTGATGAATTCTTGTGAGGAAACGTTCTACTCGATAAGTAAAAGTTTGTTAGACCTTGACAAGGAAGGTAGTGTTGGGACGTTGGGAAAAATCAATATAACTAAACACCTGCTGGACATCAAAGAAAACATGGAGAAGGAACAAGTTGAGATATCCCAGATAAGCTAGGTCGATATGGCCCAAGTGGACAAATGGCTAGTACAACCAAGTTTACAATTATGCTCCATCATCACGGAAGACCGACAGGTAGGGAAAAGGTTGCCATAGATGGCGAAGAGTTGTTACACCTTTGAAGCAGGAAACCAAGCAGAGCCTTCCAGGTTGATAGCCCATTTGGTGGAGAGGTGTGTCATTTGTATCGAGCAGGCGAAGGGGCAGGTTTCTGGTGCTAAATAATGACAGATGTCAACCTGTTCTATTTCTAGAGTCGGAAGGGCAGAGAAAGGAAGTTGCTCCGCCCTTACGAGGGAAGTCAAAGATGAGGAGATGAAATGCTCCAATTTTCCATTTGTAACTGACAATTTTCTAGAACGATCGAAATTCTAGATTATCGGAAGTTTGTTTAAATAAAGAAAAGATTGTAATAGACCGGGGCTTTTTGCCGGTGGTGAGATTGTAATAGAGAAAGTTCTTTTAGCCAGTATTAATACAAAGCGATTTGAAGACTCCATATTCTGTCAAGATTGAGTTATGTGTTTTTCCTCTGTATTACATGCTTCATGTCATTTCTTTTACATTTATGTCTTTGATGAATGTTTTAGCTGCAATTTAGTAGAACTTCTACTGTGGTGATCAGGTTCTAGGTATCTAGTTATTTATAGTTTTTCCTCTGTATCGGCTACTAGTAGGTACAAGACCTGTGAATTACTTATATTTCTACATTATATGCTTTGATCAAGGTATTCCCGTCTTTTCTTCTTTTGCCATAGCATGGGATTCCTCTAAAATTGATGCCCCACATTGTTGACAGCTCAATGTTTTCACACTCGGTCTCAAGATTTTAACTTAGTTACAGAAAACAACCTTCAATTTTGTTAAACCCTTCGTTTGGCTTCACTGGATTTTCCTTTTATAATCTAAAATTAAAATAAGCACTTTAAAACATCCACCTTCCTTCAAAGCTCTGTCCTCCCCATGACTATACCCGTCATAAGACAACCCAACATCGAACCCGGCCTATTGGATCAAACCAACATCGCTTTGAACCTTTTCGATACCATACTCAAGACTGCCATCACCCATACAGAGCTCGAACGTTCATGGTCCGCCATCGAACGAGATATCATTATTCAAGAATATTTGGTAGTTAGGCAAAGACAGCTCAGAGATCGGCTATAGCCTCATACCCTCGAAGTTGTCTCCCGTCTTTTCTTTTACTCTTTTCAGATGCTTAGACTCTACATTTTATAGCCTTAAGTGTAGACTCAAGAACAACATCTTTCTGGTGCCGTTGCCGGGGACGGAGAATCGTAGTCACTTTCCCCTTAAGAAAATGACATTTCCAAGTTTCATTTTTTGATAGTGAACAAAGAGTGAACACCTTGTGAAGGATAAACCTTCATCTTTCACTTGGCGACTCCACTCTTAACTAAGCTGACATCCTTTTGGAAGAACACCAGACAAAACCCAGATGCCAAACAGACAGTGCCAGTTTCCGACCCTGAAAAAATACTAAGACCAAGGGGTCTTTTTAAACAAAACGTGGTTTCCTATCAACCCAAGTCCAATCAATCTAAAGATAAGACCTCTCTCGAACCATCCCCCTTATGAGAACTTTCTCTCAGGAAAATATCGGATAATGCCGTGGAAGCCGAAACCCTGAAGTCTGAGGAGCTCCTACCTAAGATCAAAACCGAGACCTCCCCGATGGCCTCTGACGTTACAAGGGGCAAGGGGCAACACTCCTGTCTTGAAGCTCATCCCTATCGATATCCCATCGACTCTAAACCCCTCCGTCACTCAAGGCCTTGAAGAAGTTTCCACATACACGGACTCGACACCGGTGGGTTCTTCCATTTACATATCCTGCAAGTCAGAGAAGCCGAGTCCACATATACCTTCTTCTCCTCTTTCTTCTTCCACCTCCCCTGGTAAAAGGTTTCCCAACTTTTCCCCGTTCCACCCCGGGGAAGTTAGAGAGTCGCTATACATCTTTGCCAACCCTCTTTATAACGCATCGATTTCCTCTCCTAGGTTATCCATGGCCGCCGCCGGGGGAGGAGCAGAGGGAATAGGAGGGAAAGGCTAGTAGCCGCCTCCCAGGGTTTTCACCAAAGTAGCCGCTAGATATGCCCCCTTGGTCCTTCTAGTACCTCTCCATGACTTACCTGAAAACTATATGAAGAACTTACCCAAGTTCACAGGAGAAGGGGATCTAACTGCAGCTGAGCATATCAATTTTTTTGATCAATTCGCGGATATTCTAGGTCTCGAGCATGAGGACGTGTATTCCCGATTGTTTGTCCAAACCTTCAAGGGACAGGTAAGAACTTGGTTTCGGAGCCTGCCCCCAAGTTCAATCATATCCTACGATGCTATAGAAGACCTCTTTCTCAAACAATGGGGCGAAAGAAAGGATCATTTATACTATTTGACCAAGTTCAGGTCTTTAAAGAAAAAGGGATCTGAAACTGTTATGGAATTTATCCAAAGGTTTAACAAGTTGTATAATAAGATCCTTGTTGAAGTTAAACCATCTCAACCCGCCGCCAAAGTAACTTTTGCAGGAGCTTTTGAACCCGAATTCGCTCTACTATTAAGAGAAAGGAGAGGGGCCGACCTAACCCAAATGCAAGATGACGTTGTGGAAATTGAGTCAAACATGATGGCTTCAGGTAAATTAAAAACGAAAATTGAAATGAGAAACAGACAAACTAGACGTCTCAGAGAACAAGCAGGTCCCTCTGGATCTGGAAGGTCCTCAGATGACAAAATGGATGACATGGCCAGGATAGTAAAAGAACTACCAAACAAAATCTCGAGAATGGAGCTGGATCAATCCAAAGCTAATCAATTCATTAAGAGAGAATTCAGGAGAAATCCCAATCCTCAGTTCCAACTAAGACAAATTAAAAATGAAGACCAAAAGATCCAAGCACCTCTGAAAAATGAAAATTTTATAGGGGAAATGGTATGCAAGAGTTCAAAGACTTAGAAGAAGACATAAACAACTTAGGTGATGACTGTGTACAACCTCACTTGACCAAAGAAGATTATGAGAAGTCCCTAAACACAGAACAATCATTGCTCGAAGACAATAACCTAAACAACACTGATGATTTCGCTTATCAAGGAATGGCCAACACCATAATGGCCGAACTCTAGCACACGTATAATTTGAGGGCCAGAAACAAACTTGTGTTGACTCCGCAACCCAAGAAAAATTTTCCTAGGGGCGAAATATACGAGCCCGTCTAGAAAGAGACCGAGATGTGAAATGACATAGGGGTAGATTCGCAGAGTACCAACGTAAAAGTGGCTGAAGCTTAAGCGAGAAAAAATAAGGCAACTGAAACGTGGACACCTGAAACCAGAAACACCGAAATTAAAACAATTTTGCTAAATAAAATGGATAGGAAGGAGTCCGAGGTTTCAACCAAGGAAATAGATAAAACCATGGGAGTTTTCTGCCTAGAAAGCGAGATAAAAAAGATCAAGATACCCATACCTTTGGTCGAGTTGGCGAAGAACCCTGTGTACCAAAAACAAATAACCAAGATGATAAATTTTTCAGATCTGGAGAGTCACTCCGACGTAATAAATCTGGAAGATGACAAGCCTAATATCACTTTTGGTCCACATTTTGAAGGTGCCAGAGATATCGTCACCCCTTTCTGTATTACCCTGAAAGTGCATGATCGGTTATTGCATAATTGCATGCTGGACTCTGGGGCCTCTCATAACGTAATGCCCAAATCTATTATGGATAGACTAGGCCTTGAAATCACTAGGCCCTATGGAGATCTTTACTCGTTCGATTCAAGGAGAGTTAAGTGCATGGGCATGATGAAAGATTTAGTAGTCACCCTTGCCCAGATTTCGGTGAAAAATGTCCTAATGGACGTAGTTGTCGCCGATATACCCCCGAAGTATGGTTTAATGTTATCTAGATCTTGGGGAGCCAAGATCAAAGGATCCCTTCAGCTATATATGACCTATGTCACAATCCCTGTTTTTGGTGGACAGTTCACACGGTTATACAGGGAAACACAGTTGGCATATATGGTAAGTGACCCACATAATCCTAACAATTACTCTATTTACATCGCCGATCATGACCTGGGAAATTGTATTTTGTCCTTTGACGATATTGAAGAAAGTTGTGCAGAAGAAAGTGACATCGATGAAATCGGAACCAAAAAGACAACTAAAAACATGCACAACACTGGAACATGGAAAATGTTCTTTGGTAGAGCTTCATCGTGTGAAGAAGCAGGCGCAGGAGTGTTTTTCATAGCACCTAAAAATGAATTTGTCGTTCCCTTCTCTTACAGGTTACAGTGGGACGAAGACTGCACAAACAACGTTTGCGAATATGAAGCTCTAGTCTTGGGTCTAGAAGCTGCCAAGAAGCTAAACATAAAGAATTTAGAGGTCTATGGAGACGCTGAACTGATTGTGAAACAGGTAAATTAGTAGTACCAGGCCAAGCACCCGAGACTGAGGTCCTACAAAAATTGCGCTTGGGATCTAATGGAAAATTTCTTCTCATCGGTAAAGGTTCATTTCATCCCACGAGCTGAAAACCAACATGCTGATTCACTGGCCAAAGCATCTTTGACTTTCTCACCCCCTATCAATTTCAAATTAAAATACCACATAGAGGTAAAACACAGACCATCCATACCAAACAACATACAACACTGGCAGGTTTTTGAAGATGACGAATAGATCAGAAGGTTCCTAGAAATGGTGGATGATTTCTCCAAAACTCACATTGACCAGGAAAACCAAAACGATCATCCCTGGATTATGTAGGAAGGGGAGGAACCCCAAGAATTCCGAGAAAAGATTGCAAATCATTGCCTGCTAGTGTTAAAAAGCAATCAGATCTCTAGGGGCCTGATACCCCTGGAAAGGCTGTTTGATCAAAACGATTTGTCTCTGAAGTCCACTTTGTTGCCCCAACTGAAGGAGGTCGAAGACTGTGATGTGGGCACCACCAAAGAGCCTAGGATAGTGAAGTTGTCAAAGTATCTTCCTCCTGAGATAAAAAGCAAGTATAAGGACTTACTCGGGTGGTATAAAGATGTCTTTGCATGGTCTTACGATGAGCTCAGAACCTACGACACCTCTGTGACCGAGCACAAAATACCTTTGAAACCTGGTATTAAACCCTTCCGACAGAAGCTCAGACAAATTAACCCTATCTTACTACCTGTGGTCGAAAGAGAAGTGAAAAAACTGTTAGATGCAAAAATAATTGTACCTCTCAGGTACTCTGATTGGGTGGCGAACTTAGTCTCGGTTAGGAAGAAAAACGGGGAGATCAAACTATGCATAGACTTTAGAAATCTAAAAAAGTCCTCTCTCAAAGATAACTATCCTCTACCCAAAATGGATCACGTTTTGGAAAAATTAGTTGGGGCATATAGGATGTCGATGATCGATGGGTTTTCCGGTTATAATCAAATTGCCGTCCACGAGCATGATAAAGAAAAAACAACTTTCACCATCCCTTGGGGCACATTTATGTATGACAAAATGCCTTTTGTTCTGATGAACGCAGGTGCTACCTTCCAACGTGCTATGGATATCGCCTTCATCGGTGAAAGAGATAAATTCGTGGTTATCTACCTTGACGACCTGATTGTCTTCTCCAAATCCGACGAAGACCATTTGCTACACCTGAAGCAAACGCTTGAAAAATGCCGAAAATTTGGTTTGTCTTTAAACCCCAAGAAGTCTCACTTCGCGATGCAGGAAGGTAAACTCTTGGGCCACATTGTGTCTCGGGACATAATTAAAATTGACCCTAGAAGGGTGGAAGCTATAGACACCATAAATATTCCTAGGAATATAAAATAAATTCAGTTATTTTTAGCAAAAATAATTTTTTTGAGAAGATTTATCCCAAACTTTGCTGAAATCGTGAAATTGATCACAGATATGCTCAAGAAGAATAGCGAAGTGAAATGGACAGCAGAGGCTAAAGCGTCATTTGCACGCATCAAGAAAGTTATCAGTGAAGCACCCGTATTAGCAATCCCTGATTACCTAAAGGATTTCTTGATTTTCTCGTTCGCTTCTGAACACACAGTGGTGAGAGTACTCCTCCAGAAGAATGAAGAGGGTTTCGAGCAACCAATAGCCTTCTTTAGTAAAAGTCTTAGAGATGTTGAACTGAGATATGATATAATGGAGAAACAAACGTGCTATGGTTAAAGCTTTGAAGGCTTTTAGAAATTACGTGCTACACTCCAAGGTGCATACGTTCCCACCAATTCTGTGAAGGATATATTGGTCTAGTCTGACAATGATGGAAAGAGGGGTCGGTGGCTCGCTAAAATTCAAAAGTTTGACCTAGAGGTAAAACCAATGAAACTAGTAAAGGGACAAGGTTTGGCTAATCTCTTGGCGGAATCAAATTTTAGAGCGCTCATAATAAATAACTTGCAAGGATATGAAGGAAAAGGGGATGTAAACGAGCCCGACGACCAAATAGCTATCTCCAGAATCGAAGATAAGTTTGTCTTATCAGATTGGTATAGAGATACAGTGTCCTACCTACTGACCCTGAAATTCACTAGCGATCTGTCTCCAGCTAAAGCCATGACATTGAAGTTGCATGCGGTGAAGTACTGCATATCCGAAAGTCAACTATATTGGAAAGACCCCTTAGCTTTCCTACTGATTTGTTTGGTAGAATCAGAAACAAAGGGAGTCATAAATGAATTCCACGAAGGAGTGTGCAAAGGGCATCACGCCTGGAGGGCAAAAACTTATAAAATCCCAAGGGCAGGATATTATTGGCCTAAACTTTTCTCAGATGTCAACATCAAAGTCAGAGCCTGTAACCCTTGCTAGTTGTTTGCAGGAAAACAAAAGCTCCTAGCGCTACCTCTGGTTCCTGTCAAAACCGAATCCCCTTTTCAATAATGGGAGTTAGATTTTATATTTGAAATCAACCCACATTCCAGTGCTCAACACAAATGGATCCTCACCACCACAGATTATTTCACCAAATGGGTGGAGGCGATTCCCACTAGGAAGGCAACCGATTCTGTGGTGATAGATTTCTTGGAAGAGAGCATACTGTCTAGATTTGGCTGTCCCCGAAAGATAGTGACGGATAATGCCCAGGCATTCAATTCTATGGAAATGGTCAACTTTTGCCAAAAATATAACATCGTATTGGGCCACTCCACAGCATATTACCCTTAAGGTATTGGGTTAGCCGAATCATCAAATAAAAGTTTGATTACCATAATTAAGAAGGTGCTGAGTGACAACAAAAGATCTTGGCATGTACACTTAAAGTATGCCTTATGGGAAAATCGGATAGGTACGAAGAAATCCATTGGTACTTCTCATTTTCAAATGGTGTACAGGGCTGATGTGGTTTTACCTATAAATTTGGTGCTCCCTGTAATGAAGCTATGGCAAGATGAGAGAGAAGAGCCAAACCACGTCACAAGAAGAATAAATCAGCTGATCTAGGTCCAACAACACAGGACCGAGGTGAACGCAAGGATGCAGAAATACCAGAACAACATGAAAGCGTTGTTCGATCGTAAAGCCAAAAACAAGGATTTCCTCCCCGACGAATTGGTTTTGAAATGGGATGCTAGGAGGGAAGATTCGACAAAACATGGTAAATTTGATCATATCTGGTACGAATCGTTCAAAGTCTCAACTTCTAAGGGGAAGAATTCACTTATGTTAGAGAATTTGGATGGCAAAACTCTCAGCGCCCCTGTCAACGAGCGTTATTTAAAGCACTATATGCAGTAAATGAGTTCCAAATCTCCATTGTATATACCAGTTTGTTTTCTTTTTTCTTTTCATAAATTTTTTTGGTAAGTTCGCTTTCATCGCAAATAAAACACGCTGTTGCTTTCCTAGAAGTAGAGAGATAAATTTTGACGCCCAGGATCCCATAAATCCTGAAGACCTAATGCCCTTCGTGTTGTTTCATACAGGCCTCCGAATTACAACCCAAATTGCGAAAGGAGAAAGGGACGGTCACGTATCCGGAAATTGACCCACTCAAAACAAGTGACAAAGAATATCTTTTCAAGAAAAAAATGAAGTGGTAAGTCAAAGGGATGAATTTCCAAAGTATCTGGGTTTTCAAATGAATATCAATTAAACGCAGTAGTGGTCACACAAGTATGAGGTATTCACCTGAGTCGAGATTGCATGTTAACATTTCGAGTTTTTGAGGTCCTTAGCCTTCTCTCTTTTCCTTTGTCATCCTTGGCCCTCTCTCCTTAAGCTCTGGTCTGCTACCCTTACCATCCATGGAGGAAAATAGGTTCTTCTTCAATTTGGGAAACTGGCGAACGTCTCAGGAAATAAGCCTGGTCTTCACGACTCCTCAGTCTCCTGCTGAATAAAGCCATGCATAGGCGGATCCTAACTCTTGTAGGTCTTTTAACAGATTTTGAATGGTTAAGTCTTGCTCAAAAGAAGACCCCTGGAAATGAATTCTCCCCTATCTTCCTGGCGGACTAGGGCATTGTGAAGGTTAAGAAAAAGTTGGTCCAGAGCACTCAAAGCAAATCGATAGGCCTCTGTTACGAATTTTACACAGATATCACACCTGGTATAATTTATACAGATTGATTTCCCCCACTCCACTCTTCAAAAGTAAAGTATGAAGTAGATGGTGAAAGGAAATTCATAATTGATTGCCCCCATATAGTCCAAAGAGATGATGAAAGGAAATTCATAAAAATGATTGCCTTCATCTCAACATCTAAATGCAAGAATACAGTTTGAAGTGGTGAAAGGAAATTCAATAAAGGGAACCAAATAACTTCACCAGGGTACTGAACAGGCTCGCTGGCAGTGAAGCAATGTCTAAGATATCTGTAAGGCTGTCATACATAAATCATACTATGCTCTAGTAATTAGCTTTCTCGAAACT
>JASDQU010244699.1:66540-78005 GCA_032191745.1 Picea mariana | reverse complement strand
TCTCAGAAGAAAACTGATGACTCCATTTACCCATACAGGCACTCAGTCTACTGTTCTTCTCATCTCGCGAGGAGGCGAGATCCCTAGTTGGAGCCTATGTTGGAGCCGCCTTCTTCTAAATAAGTGAGATGTTATACTTAAAAGCCAAAAATCTAGTTTCGGGATTTCGTCTATTTCTTGACGTTACCCATTGTCCTTAGTATCCCGACACACGAAGTGGAGATAACGGTTTAAAGTTTACCCAGGTTAGTGTTAGGAGTAAATCATTTTAAACCTTGGTTAAGCACTATCATGATTTCACGTTTCGGCGATCGCTCTCCCCAAAAGTAGCACCTTCGTAGCTCCAAGTCGCGAAGTCGCGATATTCATTAATTAAGCGTGGGTTAATTAAAAGCTTAAGTCAGATAATGAGTAATCAAATAAATCGCATCATCGCGATTTCGGGTTTTGGGGGCTCGAAGGTTAGGAGTGAAATCTTCCGATACACCGAACGCTGAAAAAGGGGGATTAAAGACTACAACGTACTTAATTAAAGGAACTAAATTGGATTAATCAACGCATTAAACAACCTTTAACATGCACCGTCTACGGAGTGAGTTTTAAATGTTTTTGCATTTTTTCGTGTTTCGACTCGTCAAGCATTTATGGCATTTATTCGAATTGCAGTGAGGTGACAGATAGTAGGATCTCGTTTTTACTTCTAAATCTTTCTATTAAGTGATTTGACCGTTCTGTTGGAAATGACACCCATGGGTTTAAATGACCAAGATAGAAGGTTTTTTCTTCATTATTTCAGTTTTCATTTCTATTTGCGCCCAGAACCATTTCACCAGGATAACAACTGTTTCGTGCTTTTCAATTTTTTCGATAGGAGGTCCAGTTGCAAGTTTCTTTATCATGGCTCCACGAAAAACGTCCAAGGCAACTGTCGAGAGTTCAGGTCAGGGTTTAGACGTGGTTTCTGATACCTCGCCGCAGAGTATTAATGCTATCAAGACCTGATCATACGTTTCCAACATTCTGCAATCCGAGTCTGTAAGTTGTTTGGATGATTCTATCGACAATGAGAATGACGACTTATCAACCAAATACAAAATCATCGCTCAAGCAGAGATGCACAAAATAGCGGCAAGGCCCCAACTTCTTCCCTATTATGATATGATCAGGTGGGCGCTGGACCATGTGGATATCCCAACCAGAACGATTATCAGCGAACATAAGGTAACGATTGGGACTTTCAGGCCAGAACATTTGCAAGTAATGTATAAATTGTCACCCACACCGAACCTCACCCACAATGCTGAATTTCTAGAAGGTTTTAAGAAGAAGGAGTGTGAGCAGTAGGCAAGAAGTTTGTCCGATCTGATCAGAGATTGGGTCTCACACCCCGTGAAATTGGGTCTCACACCCCGTGAAATTCAGGGCCGACACTAACGGGATCTATTCAATCTCCTCCTTGGAGCCACAATTCAAGTACATAGCAATGATGGCTTGCAGGTTGTATGGGAGGGAGGACACTACCCATTTTTTCCTCCCATGGGTACCGCTCGTTCATACAGTTGCCGAGGGCTTCTCCTTCGACTGGGCCAAACTATTGTCTAACAGTCTGACAAGTCGAATTACCGAATATCGAGCGCAGAGGGTAGGTATGAAAATGACTTCGTTCTTTATGTCTGCTTACATCATGGATGCCATCTGCTTCATGACACCCTTCCCATTAATGAACTGGAGCTGGGCTCCATCTAATATAGAGCCTATTCATGTCTACCACTTGAAGCTTTGGGAGGATAATGCCAAATAATTCATTTATGAAATCTTCAACTGGGTAATGGTGCCATTGCACGTCACCATATTTGGCCAGCCACCACCCAGGATTTCGGATAGCGTCGCGACCAACTTGAGTAGTATGGAAAATTGGTATGTAGAGGTGGAATTTTCATATATCAGGGTTTTCGGCACCTCTGTCCCCCCATATGCTCTACCGTTATTTTTGCCATATAAGCTATTGTGTTGCGAGATCGCCATGCAGACTGTGCTCGTCGGAATAAGCAAAGAGCTCAAAGGAGTATCTAAGAAGGTATGGCCACCCTTCCCTATTCATATTGGCGCATATTCCTTGTTAGATTTTGGCCATGCCAAAGCCGAGGCTATGTTTTTAGAAGAAATGAAGCTGGTGGATATTGAATTCAAGAAGCACGACCCTAGTAGGGTTGTGAGCAATCACCTGGGGAGTTGTGGCCTGAAGAGATATGAACATGAGGATTCCCCTCATGATGAAATATTCCGGGGTGCGAGGTCCTACTTGGAAGTTCTGAGTCGGATTCAAGCCCTGCCACTCGGAGATAAGGCCGATTTCTTTAAATTCCAGAAGCACCGGTGGAGTTGTCTCCCTCAGATTTTACAAGGTCAGACCCCAAAGCTTCCGGTCACACAGTAGATGGGGGTCAAAGGTTGAAAGGACTCGAGTCCTAACAAGGGAAAGAACCAAGAGAAAAGAGGGGAGGCTAGAACCTCAGAGCGAGGAGCCAAAATCCTCTACCAACAGGAAGGAAACCTTGAAAAGGGTACACCGGGTAAGCAGGCCCAAGGTCAAATAGAGATGCCCTCAAAGGGGTCGAGCGACTCATTACCGCTCATGTCAAACAAGCCGGACACAAATGCTACCCCGAAACAACCATCCAAGGAAATCGATAGTCTGATCACCATTGTCACACCCTTATAGTTCATAAAGGGGGATCCCGATGCAGGGTGGATCTTCAATGAAGAACTAATGCCCATTTCCATAGAGGAGCTGCCTCCCAACAAATTTTTCTTTGATAAAAAAGGGAAGGCCGTGGTGAGGCAAGGATTATATCAAAGGGAGGGCGGAATGGATAAAAAATTTAAAATCATGACAGATGGAAAGGCCGCGAAAGAGGAAGAGTTCACAGACGAGATAGCAGGAACACTAGGGGCTTATGCTATAGCAAGTCAATACTCAGTTGGAACTTTGAAGGCCCAGTTGAAACGAAAGAACCTCTTGATCAACAAGTTAGAAGCTAAAGTGACTACTGCTGAAGCAAATGTTAGGGATGAGGTGAGCAAAAGCCTTGAGCAAGCTTGAATATCCAACCTGTAGGAGATCGAGAAGCTCAGGTCCGAACTTCAGCAGGTGCACCAGTCGGCGCAAATTAGCCAAACACAGGTAAGCCAACAGGGGCAACAAATTATAGAGTTGCAATCGAAATTGGATGTGGCCGAGAACTAGGTTTTAGACATAAAAGTGTTCAGATCCCAGGCCGTCGAAATCCGACATAAGGTATTAACGGCTCAACAAAACCTGCTTGTAAAAGTAGGAACCATTCAAAACCATTTCCAGACAATAGATCAAGTGTTAGAAAATGTTTCTTTGAGAGAAAGAGAAGTCGGGGCAATACGGGTCGCTTTCCAAAATGCTTTTATAGCTACGACGAAGATAGAAATGGTCGACAACTCAAAATTATCCATCGTAGAACAAACTAGAGGAAATATCCTGCTGAAGGTCTAGGAGCAGAATACATCAGAAAGCAGGGGGAAAGCTAATGAAGTGATGAATTCTTGTGAGGAAATGTTCGCCTCGATAAGTAAAAGTTTGTTAGACCTTGACAAGGAAGGCAGTGTTGGGACGCTGGGCAAAATCAATATAGCTAAACACCTGCTGGACATCAAAGAAAACATGGAGAAGGAACAAGTGGAGATATCCCAGATAAGCCAGGTCAATATGGCCCAAGTGGACAAATGGCTAGTATAGCCAAGTTTACAATTATGCTCCATCATCACGGAAGACCGACAAGTAGGGAAAAGGTTGCCACATCTGGTGAAGAGTTGTTACACCTTTGAAGCAAGCAACCAAGCAGAGCCTTCCAAGTTGATAGCCCAGTTGGTGGAGAGGTGTGTCATTTGTATCAAGCAGGCGAAGGGGCAGGTTTTTGGTGCTAAATAATGACAGATGTCAAATTGTTCTATTTCTAGAGCCGGAAGGGTAGAGAAAGGAAGGTGCTCCACCCTTACGAGGGAAGTCAAAGATGAGGAGATGAAACACTCCAATTTTCCATTTGTAACTGACAATTTTCCAGAACGATTGGAATTCTAGATGTTCAGAAGTTTGTTTAAATAAAGAAAATATTGTAATAGACCTGGGCTTTTTGCTGGTGGCGAGATTGTAATAGAGAAAGTTCTTTTAGCCAGGATTAATACAAAGCGATTTGAAGACTCCATATTCCGTCAAGATTGAGTTATGTGTTTTTCCTTTGTATTACATGCTTCATGTCATTTCTTTTACATATATGTCTTTGACGAATGTTTTAGCTGCAATTTAGTATAACTTCTACTGTGGTGATCAAGTTCTAGGTATCTAGTTATTTACAGTTTTTCCTTTGTATGAGCTACTAACAAGTATAAGACCTGTGAATTACTTAGATTTCTACATTGTATGCTTTCATCAAGGTGTTCTTGTCTTTTCTTCTTCTGCCACAGCGTGGGATTCCTCTGAAATTGATGCCCCACATTGTTGATAGCTCTATGTTTTCACACTCGGTCTCAAGATTTTAACTCAGTTACGGAAAACGACCTTCAATTTTGTTAAATCCTTCGTTTGGCTTCACTGGATTTTCCTCGTATAATCTAAAATTGAAATAAGCACTTTAAAACATCCACTTTCCTTCAAAGCTCTGTCCTCCCCATGATTGTACCCGTCATAAGACAACCCAACATCGAACCCGGTCTATCGGATTAAACCAACACCGCTTTGAACCTTTTCGATACCATACTCAAGACTGCCATCACCCGTACAGAGCTCGAACGTTCATGGTCCGCCATCGAACGGAATATCAGTATTCAATAATATTTGGAAGTTAGGAAAAGACAACTCAGAGATCGGCTATAGCCTCATACCCCCGAAGTTGTCTCCCCTCTTTTCAGATGCTTAGACTCTACATTTTATAGCCTTAAGTGTAGACTCAGGAATAACACATTAGATAAAGCAAAAAAAATATGCGAAAAACATAAGCAATTAATGTTTAGAACTAATGCTAGCCTTGATGTCTAGCATTGATCCATACAGATCAAAACACTCTAAAAAATATCTCAACTATGTAAAATTTATCCTAAGTAGTGCCTTGATATGAGGCCAAATAAGTCGTCAAAACTAAAACTTTAGACAAAACAAAATGCAACTTTAAAAATTTATGAACTTAACCAAAACTTTAAGTTAAAACATTAATTTGCGTGTATGATTAATAAAAACCATAAAAATCATTTACTATAGTCCCTACAACCAAGGACTAATAAGAATATACATAATTGAGACGATTTTCCATTATGAATAATCCTAATATATCATAGAATTAAGAATATACATAATTGAAACGATTTTCCATTATGAATAATCCTAATATATCATAGAATTTCTTGTTGCTTTATCATGTAAACATTATAGATATTGAAAAAAGGTGATGGGTTAGTTTAGACCTCATGGTTGGGTTCATTTTATTTTTGTTTTATCAAATTATGAATATGATTAAATATATGAATGGTGAAAGAATGTGAATAGTGGTAGAGTGATGTTTTCTTGTTTGTTTAAGGTTAAACTTTTAAAAAGTTTTGAATATATATATATATGAAAAGCAATTATGAAACTTAGTATATTGATAAATTTGGATTTTAGTATGTTGGATTATTTATATTATATGGACACTTTGAATGGTAAAAGTTGATGTTAGTTATAATTGAAATTTTAGTTATTTAAGAAAAGGAAAATGAAAATTGGTTTTATGGTTTCTTTAGTGAATTAATCTCTTAAATTTTTAGTAATTATTACCATTGAAATTTATATAAAATAGAATTGCGCATGATGTGCGATATAATCCTTAAAAGTTTCTAGCAAGTGAAATTACTATGATTATAAGATTATATTTTATAAAATTATATCAAATGAATTTATTTGCACCATGATTAATTAAATAAAATTAATACATGTTATAAAAATTTGCTATTATTATTGTATGAGCATATTGAATGTTGTTCGATAAACTTAAGGATGTTACATTAATTATCAATTAAGCTTAATCTTTTCATCTTACAGTTAAGTATTTCGGCATGCGATTCTAACCAATCCATTCCAATCACAATATGATAGGATCCCAAGGTTGTGACAAAAAGGGTTATACTAGCGACGAATTCACCCAAATTAATTTTACAGTCATTAACCTTTCCTCTAACTTTTTGCTTGGATCCAGATGCCAATTCGACATATCTAAACTCATATTGTTTGATTGCCTTCACTTTAATTCTTTTGAGCGCAACACTAGAAATGAAACTCTCAGTAGCTCCTGGATCTATCAAAATACTAAACTGTTGATTTGATATCATACCTAAAGTCTCGAGCACTATAGACTCATGCTCAGCTTGGTGATTATTCACTGCTACATGAATCCTATGGGCTTTGCCCATATCTCCTACTGTCGTCTTTCCTGTTGATCCAGTAATTCTCACCTTTTCGATAGGAAAATATCTCTGATAGTGGGGTTCTCCACAAGTCCAAAATATGTTCTTAGGGCCAATGATCCTAGTTCCATAGGAAGAATCTGCTGGTCTAGGGTTCTGAAGTCCATATATGTTTTGTAGAACATATCTATACTGTTGCTGTTGTTAAGGATGACATAGTTACTGTTGTGATGGTTCTCTATACAGAGTCCTCTAAGTGATAATATGTCGACACAGTGTAGAAAATATAGGCCCTCTAGGTGCATCACGGTGCCCAGAAGTCTGTGTAATGGGTTTTTTCTATTGTAGCGCTCTATTTGGTGTCTATCTTGTTTGCCTTGAAGGATTCCTACCCTGACCTCCACTGTTAAATTCCTCCTCAGCGATAAAAGATTTATGTACTACATCATGCAAAGTTGAGGCATCATGATCCTCACCTTAGCACGAATGTTGTAGTTGAGACCAAACACAAATTTATTCACTTTTAACTTTTCAATGTTCATGTGCGGAGCATATCTGAGCAACTCCATAAATCTAGCCTCATACTCAGGTACTGTATGAATTCCCTATTGTAAAGTGTTTAATTCATTAAGTTGGTTCTCAATGAACTCATCAGATAAACACCTCTCTCAGAATCGTTCCTCGAACAATTCCCAAGACACGTCCTCAATGATCATATTCAACTGTGGTAAGAGTGTCTTCCACCAAAGAAGCACTCTCCCCTTCAGTTGAAAAACCACCATACGAACCTTCATGTTGGAGGCATAATCACACAATGTAAAACACATTTCCATATTCTCTAACCAAGATTCGTCAACTAAACCATCCGTGGAACCCCATAACTTAGGGAAATTTTACCTTCTCGAGTTCTCTATGAATACTACTACTAACTACAAGAGGGCGATGCGAACCCTCATTGGGTGTATATCCTCTGCCCTCATGTCGATCGAGGAGATTTATCGACGCCTCTGACATCCTTTGAAAATACCTCATCATACCCATGACATCGTCCACTGCAACATGCTCCTGCTTGGTAGTATCCTCTTCTCCTTGTGGAGAAGATCTCTCAGGCATGTGTGTACTTGGAGGAGTCATACCTCTTCCTCCCACACCCCAATGTCTACTCATTCTCCATCCTCTAACCATGATACCTGTATAAAACAATTTCAATTTATATTAGTAATTACATCTTTAATTAAAAATTTGCATTGGAAGTTGTAACGAGTCCAGTGTCACTGAGTAGAACCATGCTTTGATACCATATGCAACATACCTCCAGTACCGAACATTTATGAGTAAGTAAATACACAATAAAAAAAATTTTGATTTTTTTTTATAACCAAAGAATAACTTTACAAATCATGCATTTGATTTCGATATCTTCATGATAATTTAAGGAAACACTTCAATGCTATATAAAAATTTATCATCAATATTCTATAAAAGTTTTGATACCGATTTCAATGATTTATCTATTATTCCATAGAGTAAGTGGGAAATCAATTGATTTACTTTATGGTGAGGTTTGTAAATTGCGCACAACTTGTTTATGCCAGTTGCGTAGACTGTAAGTTATATTACCATAATTAGTTTATTTACTGGGACACTATTACGCAACTCACAAATTCATTCTCTTCAAGAAACTACAAAAGACTGTCACTCAACAAAGTCTAGCTAAGACGCAACAAGAAGTAAGATACTAGCAACTTCAGACCCTTTTTATATGGTTGCGAAACTAACGCCTATATATTTTTTTAGGTCGAAACACTAATTGCAAACTATACTCCAATAACTTATAAAAATAATAACTATCAATCAATCCATTTTTTCTTTCTAACCAACAATTATAAAATCATTAAAAGTAATTCATTAAATAAATCATAGTACAATTCATTAATATCAAACATACATGTATAATCACTTACTATAATTCAGTAATAATTTTTTTTAATGTCACCATATATTAATCATTAGATCGACAAATTTATAGAGTAATTATAATATTCGTAATAAGGTTTACTATTATTGCAAGAATATTTACCCATTGAATAAGTAATAATTGATTGAATAATGAAAATTTGATCCTTGATCACCATTTTTTTTTTAAGAATTAACGTCATTACTTCATCTTATTTTATAATTATTCGTAACCTATACTACACCCCTTCAGTTATAGAATCCTAAGCGAAAATAAGTCACCAAATATTAGTATAAACTTTTATATAAAAATTTGAAAAAAAAGAGTCTAATTAGACAATACATGAACAATATAAGTTAATATTTAAATAATATGATTACTCCTTATGGCCCTTCGTCCGAATCTTGACTAATAATTAAGTTTTCGGGGGTTCATTGCATATATTACATCGCCTCTCCAAACCACATTTTCAGGGATACGATTATAATGAAGGAACAATATATTCATTGATTGGACATAATATGTATAAGATTTAGTTCACTTAAATTGGTTCATTCTTTGGGGTGTAAGTAGAATATAAAAACGAATTTTGTTTTGTTGAACAACTATATAGCACCCGACTTCGAGTGGCGACCACAACTCATGTCTCAACCTCAACTCCTGTGTCAACAGTTGTCGAGCCTCACTAGCAAGATAAACTTTGATATGCACCTGGCGAGAAGGGACGTGACTGAATAAACTTTAACCCTAGTTAACCGAGTCTACCAGTCTAACAAAATTATTAGTGAACTCAAGCACAAAAATTTAGGCGTTGATTAACTAACAAAATTCTATCGTAAGTTTTTAATTAGAGGTTTTAATTAGACTGACTATTCCAGAAATTGGCTTGAGTTGACATGCAACGTCCATGAGTTACTCCAATAGTCATTCCCAGCTCCCGTATTTTTATCATGATCTTCTCGTGACTTACTATTTGGTCCCATTCCTCTACTTATCTCACGCATATCACGCCTTTTGTGATTGGTGCATTTAACCTTGTCGGAGATGTGTTGTACTCTTGTCGATATAATATTATGCATAACAATTGGATTTAATATGTTTCAAGTTTATAATTTTGTATAGATTTATATTCTTTTTCTATCACTTCTAAGTATTTGTTTTATTTTCTAAGGTTTTATATATTTTAAATAACTCATTAGTTTATTCGTGCAACTTGTTTTTCAAGATGCACCTACATGCTCCAAGAGTGTTACTTGTCATTTGAATTAGTTTGGAAGTTGTCTGGTGCTTGGAGTCAATACTCCACTTGTCGAACTTGAGTGAGACTAAAGGATTATTGAGAAATAAAGAATTCTCCTTATTGCGTACCCCTCATAAATTCTCGTGAGCGACTGTCTTAGTTTGCCCTCACGACATCGTGAACTTCTCAAGAACAAGGTAGTTGTTAACCTTCAATTCAGGTCACGGAGGGAGTGCTAGTAGGCTATGATAGGGACGCTGCCACACCTCTCCCTCATCTATCTGATATCTGTGTATGACCCCTTTACTCCATATGTGAGTCGGATTAGCAAGCGCCACCTTGCCTACATCCACTGACAAAATACTATTAATAAATATTATAGATGGAATCCATATCTGAAATCATCATCAATAATACATGTGTAATAAAGACAAGTACTCATAATGAAAGTAAATAGTCCACTCCTCGACTCAATCCAGAGACCAAGGTGTTTTGTCGATCCCATCAACATCCTCATCGCATCATGCTTCCCACACACTCAGAAAATTTCATCATAATACATGTCAATGCTATATATCAATATAATTAACATATCAAAATTTCAACATTTAATTATAGCATAAACTTTAACTCATAAACCAAATCAGATAATCATAAAGTACCATGTTTATCGTTACAATGTTTTCTTTTGTTGTTGTGGAAATTTTATTCAACCATGGAAACATAACAACCACACCATATTCCAATCCCTCTACTAGGAATCATAAGCAAACTACTAGTGTATACATCTTCAACGAGAAATTAATTCACGGAAAACTCACTCCGATACTTCTCCACATAGTGGATGATATGAAAGTGATAAAGCGACGACCCCAGAGACCCTAGCTAGGCTTGAACTCGTGACCTCCCCCATAACACGAGGAAGTATGCTCATGTCTTACTAACTAAGCTAACCCTTCACATAGTTGAATAAGAAGTGCACATAACCAATTATAATAGACATAATTGTATTATAATAGACATAATTGTAGATACCAAAATGAAGAACACTTAAATTAGAAAATAACATTATATTATTTTGTCAAAGAAGAGTAATTTTTCAATAGGAAGTGGTTCACCAAAAACCAAAGTCAGTGAAAGTTCCTTAATTTAATACATGAATTTTATGCGACGTAGACTAATATTTATTTCTAGGGGAGATGAGTCAACCAAGCCTACAAATTTGATTAAAATTTCTAAAAACTTTCTTCTATAAAAAAAAAAAACTCGAATTGTAAATAAAGTTTCATCCGATTCAAAATAAATTTCCTCCAAATTTGATTAAAATTTCTAAAAACTTTCTTCTATAAAAAAAACCCGAATTGTAAATAAAGTTTCATCGGATTCAAAATAAATTTCCTCCTCCAAGGGGAAAGATCCAATAATGTGAAAGTGTTTGTAGAATCGACGGAGCGAGAGAGAAACTGGGGGCTCGATGATTTGATTATTGCACGTTCATGTAATGTATAGAATACGTGTGAGGCATGGAACATCCTATTGCCTTGGCGGTATGATCCAACGGGCAAGGCGGGCAGGGCGGATCGTTGCGAGGACGTGTGAAGCTAAGAACTATCCTCAATCGCCAACCCCGGCCGACCCTGCACACAAAAAAAATCGCTGACATGCCGGACCCGCTCTGAGCTGTCTGTATCTCTCCGCACATCGCATCGCCGACGACATGTATTGTAAGGACGTTTGGGAATCTATGGATGTCTCTGCTTCCCCAATGTGTCTTCTTCTGCCTTCTCTTACATTTTATAATTGCAG
>JASDQU010244699.1:3034-30250 GCA_032191745.1 Picea mariana | reverse complement strand
AAACTTATATTTATATTATTAATTTAGGTGTTTGACACGTTTCCTTTTCTTGTTCTCCCATGGCAATTGATTGACCTAGAACAAATCAGCATCTCCTCCTGATTTTGATCACACGGCATCTACTTTCTGCAAATTCCTTGCAACATCTTCTTCACCTTCAATGAGATTTTGCATCTCACTGCTGGAAGCTAGCAGGTTTGAAAAGCTGAGTTCCAACATTGATGATGCAGAAAGCATATTTTTCATCAAATCTTTACAAAAATAATGCTTTCATCAAATCTTTACAAAAATAAAATCATTGGGCATCCATCAAAATCCTCAGGGAAACCTTCCATAGCATTGCAGTGCACTCTTACATGGAAACCTTCTTTTTCAGATGACGAGGAAGAAGGCGAAACAGATATAGCTCTGGACTGGTCAGAAGGGCATGAGCTGAAGCAATCTTTCTGCCAATAATTTGAAATGGCTCTAGGATCCGCAATGCTGTCGACCGAATTATATTCCGGACTTGCCTGCCCAATCTTCACTGGCAAAGAAACACCATCAGAACATGCATAATTAGGAGATTGCCCAACATAACGAGATCGAACGACATCCGAATATGCACCGATTGTTGCATAAACTTCCGTGGGCTTCTCACAAGCCTCGTACTTATCGGAAATATTGTACTTAATTCCGGTCAAACCGCTATCGAGTTGAATGGTATGAGACAACCAGGTGGAGAGAAGGTAGTCTTCCTTGGACCCAGAGTCGCTGAAGCTTTCCATATTTACTATCAATTCATCGGAAGTCCATATCTCAGACATCCTCCTATAATTTTGAAGCAGAAAAGCAATCAAAAACAAAAAGAATTGAAGTTGCAGGACGTACTACGAATCAATAACGAACAAAGCACAGGCGTCACTCTGCAAGAGGGCCCAATACCAGAAAGAGATTGACATGCACAATGCAAATAATGACCAGTGACAAGATTATATATATATCGTTTTTCAATCTTTCTTGGTCTGCAATTATAAAATGTAAGAGAAGGCAGAAGAAGAGACACTGGGGGAGCAGAGGCATCCACAGATTCCCAAACATCCTTACAATACATGCCGTCGGCGATACGATGTGCGGAGAGATACAGACAGCTCATAGTGGGTCCGGCCTATCGGCGAATTTTTTTTTTTGTGCAGGGCCGGCCAGGGTTGGCGATTGAGGATAGTTCTTAGCTTCACACGTCCTCGCAACGATCCGCCCTGCCCGCCTTGCCCGTTGGATCATACCGCCAAGGCAATAGGATGTTCCATGCCTCACACGTATTCTGTACATTACATGAACGTGCAATAATCAAATCATCGAGCCCCCAATTTCTCTCTCGCTCCGCCGATTCTACAAACACTTTCACATTGTTGGATCTTTCCCCTTTGAAGAGGAACTTTATTTTGAATCCGATCAAACTTTATTTTCAATTCGGGTTTTTTTTTATAGAAGAAAGTTTTTTGAAATTTTAGTCAAATTTGTAGGCTTGGTTGATTCATCTCCCCTTAGAAAGAAATATTAGTCCACATCGCATAAAATTCATGTAATAAATTAAGGAACTTTTATTGAATTTGGTTTTTGGTGAACCACTTCCTATTGAAAAATTACTCTTCTTTGACGAAATAATATAATGTTATTTTCTAATTTTAAGTGTTCTTCATTTTGGTATTTACAATTATGTCTATTGTAATTGGTATATAATTGGTTATGTGCACTTCTTATTCAACTATGTCAAGGGTTAGTTTAGTTGGAAAGACGTGAGCACACTCCCTCGTGTTACGAGGGGAGGTCACGAGTTCGAGTCTAATGGGGAAGTATCGGAGTGAGTTTCCCATGAATTGATTTCTCGTTGAAGATGTATACAACATGTTCAGTAGAGGTTGGAAATATGAGCAAAGGAGTTCCACCTTAAGAACAAGGTGTTATGTTATAATATCTACCAAAAAAGTTGATTCATAAGCAACAAGGGGACTCTGATACCAAAAGAGGGGAAGAAGAAAGGGGTTGCATGGGTGATTTGACCTTGACACTTGTCCTTTGGAGGTACTACCTTTTATCTTATGTTTTCTTACAAATATTTTAATCACTCTTTGAATTGAATTCTCCTTTCTGACATTTCCCCGTGCTTCTTGAGAATGGCATACTCACCATGAAAAGATGTATGTCTTGTGAAAATTCTTGGGAATAATCATTCATTCACTATTATTCATGGAGGATTTTTCCATTTTATAAACAACATTCCTCTCCTATGTTATGACTATTTTCCTCTTCTTGTTTATGGAGGAACCCATGTGAAAGCATGAATTTTTATGTATGGGTTGGTAAGAGAACTCGTTGACTTATGGTTGGATGGTTGGAAAGATATTGTGGAAATTCCATACTTGTTATTGAAAATATGAGAAAAAATATGATGGTTTTAAGTGAAACATCGTGAATAAAATTTCCACAACAACAAAAGAAAACATTGTAACAATTTTATAACATAGATTATTCTTTGAGAACACTTGCGTGCAAGTGATCATGATAAACATGGTACTTTATGATTATCTGATTTGGTTTATGAGTTAAAGTTTATGCTATAATTAAATGTTGAAATTTTGATATTTAATTATATTGATGTATAGCATTGACAGGTATTATGATGAAATTTCTTGAGTGTGTGGGAAGCATGATGCGATGAGGATGTTGATGGGATCGACAAAACACCTTGGACTCTGGATTGAGTCAGGGAGTGGACTATTTACTTTCATTATGAGTACTTGTATTTATTACGCATGTATTATTGATGATGATTTCAGATATGGATTCCATCTATAATATTTATTAATAGTATTTTGTCAATGGATGTAGGCAGGGTGACGCTTGCTAATCCGACTCACATATGGAGTAAAGGGGTCATACACAGATATCAAATAGATGAGGGAGAGGTGTGGCAGTGTCCCTGTCATAGCCTACTAGCACTCCCTCCGTGACCTAAACTGAAGGTTAACAAATACCTTGTTCCTGAGAGGTTCACGATGTCGTGAGGGAAGACTGAAACAGTCGCTCACGAAAATTTATGAGGGGTGCGCAATAAGGAGAATTCTTTATTCCTCAGTAATCCTTTAGTCTCACACAAGTTCGACAAGTGGAGTATTTGACTCCAAGCACCAAACAACTTCCAAACTAATTCAAATGGCGAGTGGCACCCTTGGAGCATGTAGGTGTGTCTTGAAGGGCACGTCACATGAATAAACTAATGAGTTATTAAAAATATATAAGACCTTAGAGAATAAAACAAATACTTAGAATTGATAGAAAGAGAATATAAATCTATACAAAATTATAAACTAGAAACATATTAAATCTAAGTCCAATTGTTATGCATAATAAAATTTTATAGAAATGGGTCTAAGAGGAAATTAGACTAATTAAAACCTAGAAAACGGAGAATAAAATTAAGACATGTGCACAATGTGTGCATGAAATTAATAAAAAGATTTTTAATAAAAAGAAACTATTTCATGAGAGAATGGATTGTCAACATAGAGTTAGAATCCTAAGTCAAAATAGACTCTAAATGCATAATTATTTTTATTAAAAAATAAATAAACATGTGCAACTTGGGGAAAGTGTGACATGTGTTGGGGGTGAATAATCTCTAAATTTATTTATTAAAAATTGTTTAATTATGCATGAATTGACAAGTGTCAAGACAAATTTTTATTATAAAAAAAAAGAAGAGTAAGGAGGAAGGGACCCTGTTGTTGGATGGCTAAAATGTTGTTGAAATTTCTTATGACTAGTTTAATTGTGTGAGTTGGGCTGCAATCTTTGCATAATAGGTGGAGGCCTCTCTTTGCGATGGAAAGCTTGAGGTATAGTTCTGAAATTATGTGTTTGACCCCTTTGCGGCTCAGGGGACTAAGGGGGAAGAAGAGTGCCCCTAGCGTCGATTGGGAGGTACCGACGAAGTTATTTGATTAGCGGGGGGAAGGAGAAGGACGTTGTGCAAGTTTGGTTCAAATTAAAGATTAACCTCTCATATTGTCACTCTTCTGGTTATGGTATTTAACTTTTAGTTTGTTAGTTATTAACATTCTTTTAAATTTTGAATTTTTTTGAATGGGCACAAAATCGATTGATGATTAACTACATTACAATTGGTAAAGTATGTACATCGTGTGATCTTGGAACAATTTGCTCTTTGTTGGAGAATATTTATTGACTCTATGGACGATAAAATTTTATATCGAATGTGCACTGGATCGTTGGTGATGTCTACATTATAAATCTCTAATTGTATATATCGATTGATCTTGGACAAATTGAAACTTGATGGCGAATAAATTGAATATGTGAACTGTGAATAT
Organism: Picea mariana; assembly: GCA_032191745.1. Taxonomy (NCBI): domain Eukaryota; kingdom Viridiplantae; phylum Streptophyta; class Pinopsida; order Pinales; family Pinaceae; genus Picea; species Picea mariana. The sequence continues at coordinate 25,877 of JASDQU010244699.1, read as the reverse complement.
TTTATATCGAATGCACACAGGTTTGGGTTGATGATTGACTGCATCATAATTCAGCAAAGTATATATATAAATTGTTCACACTCTTCATAACGCTTGTTTGGAGGTTTTTATTTTATGCTAGGTTAAATTTTTATTTGGACACCTTCAACCAGCATATCTCATTAACAATCGATTAAGTGACAGTCTACGCAACTGACATAAACAAGTTGTGTGCAATTTACAAACCTTACCATAAAGTAAATCAATTGATTTCCCACTTACTCTATGGAATAATAGATAAATCATTGAAATCCGTATCAAAACTTTTATAGAATATTGATGATAAATTTTTATATAGCATTGATGTGTTTCCTTAAATAATCATGAAGATACAGAAATCAAATGCGTGATTTGTAAAGTTATTCTTTGGTTATAAAAAAAAATCAAAAAAAAAATTATTTTGTATTTACTTACTCGTAAATGTTCAGTTTTGGAAGTATGTTACATATGGTATCAAAGCATGGTTCTACTCTGTGTGACACTGGACTCGTTACAACTTCCAATGCAAAATTTTAATTAAAGATGTAATTACTAATATAAATTGAAATTGTTTTATGCAGGTATCATGGTTAGAGGATGGAGAATGAGTAGGCGTTGGGGTGTGGGAGGAAGAGGTATGCCTCCTCCAAGTACACACATGCCTGAGGGATCTGCTCCACAAGGAGAAGAGGATACTATCGAACAGGAGCATGTTGCAGTGGACGATGTCATGGGTATGATGAGGTATTTTCAAAGGATGTCAGAGGCGCTGATAAATCTCCTTGATCGACATGAGGGCAGAGGATATACACCCAATGAGGGTTCGCAGCACCCTCTTGTAGTTAGTAGTAGTATTCATAGAGAACTCGAGAAGGTAAAATTTCCCCAAGTTATGGGGTTCCACAAATGGTTTAGTCGGCGAATCTTGGTTGGAGAATATGGAAATGTGTTTTACATTGTGTGATTATGCCTCCAACATGAAGGTTCGTATGGTGGTTTTTCAACTAAAGGGGAGAGCGCTTCTTTGGTGGAAGACACTCTGACCACAGTTGAATATGATCATTGAGGACGTGTCTTGGGAATTGTTCGAGGAACGATTCTGAGAGAGGTGTTTATCTGATGAGTTCATTGAGAACCAACTTAATGAATTAAACACTTTACGATAGGGAATTCATACAGTACCTGAGTATGAGGCTAGATTTATGGAGTTGCTCAGATATGCTCTGCACATGAACACTGAAAAGTTAAAAGTGAATAAATTTGTGTTTGGTCTCAACTACGACTTTCGTGCTAAGGTGAGGATCATGATGCCTCAGACTTTGCATGATGTAGTACATAGATATTTTATCTCTGAGGAGGAATTGAATAGTGGAGGTCAGGGTAGGAATCCTTCAAGGCAAACAAGATAGACACCAAATAGAGCGCTACAGTAGCAAAAACCCATTACACGGACTTCTAGGCACTGTGATGCACCTAGAGGGCCTGTATTTTCTACACTGCGTCGACATATTATCACTCAGAGGACTCTGTATAGAGAACCATCACAACAGTAACCATGTCATCCTCAACAGCATCAGTAGTATAGATATGTTCTACAAAACATATATGGACTTCAGAACCCTAGACCAGCGGATTCTTTCTATGGAACTAGGAGCATTGGCCCTAAGAACATATTTTGGACTTGTGGAGAACCCCACTATCAGAGATATTTTCCTATCGAAAAGGTGAGAATTACTAGATCAACAGGAAAGACGACAGTAGGAGATATGGGCAAAGCCCATAAGATTCATGTAGCAGTGAATAATCACCAAGTTGAGCACGAGTCTATAGTGCTCGAGACTTTAGGTATGATATCAGATCAACAGTTTAGTATTTTGATAGATCCAAGAGCTACTGAGAGTTTCATTTCTAGTGTTGTGCTCAAAAGAATTAAAGCGAAGGCAATCAAATAATATGAGTTTAGATATGTCGAATTGGCATCTGAATCTAAGCAAAAAGTTAGAGGAAAGGTTAATGACTGTAAAATTAATTTGGGTGAATTCGTTGCTAGTATAACCCTTTTTGTCACAACCTTGGGATCCTATCACGTTGTGATTGGAATGGATTGGTTAGAATCACACGCTGAAATACTTAACTATAAGATGAAAAGATTAAGCATAATTGATGATTAATGTAACATCCTTAGGTTTACCGAACAACATTCAATATGCTCATACATTAATAATAGCAAATTTTTATAACATGTATTAATTTTATTTAATTAATCATGGTGCAAATAAATTCATTTGATATAATTTTATAAAATATAATCTTATAATCATAGTAATTTCACTTGTTAGAAACTTTTAAGAATTATATCGCACATCATGCGCAATTCTATTTTATATAAATTTCAATGATAATAATTGCCAAAAATTTAAGAGATTAATTCACTAAAAAAACCATAAAACCAATTTTCATTTTCCTTTTCTTAAATAACTAAAATTTCAATTATAATTAACATCAACTTTTACCATTCACAGTGTCCATATAATATAAATAATCCAACATACTAAAAGCCAAATTTATCAATATACTAAGTTTCATAATTGCTTTTCTCATATATATATATATATATATATATATATATATATTCAAAACGTTAACCTTAAACAAACAAGAAAACATCACTCTACCACTATTCACATTCTTTCACCATTCATATATTTAATCATATTCATAATTTGATAAAATAAAATAAAATGAACCCAACCATGAGGTCTAAACTAACGCATCACATTTTTTCAATATCTATAATGTTTACATGATAAAGCAACAAGAAATTCTATTATATATTAGGATTATTCATAACGGAAAATCGTTTCAATTATGTATATTCTTAATTCTATGCTATATTAGGATTATTCATAACGGAAAATCGTCTCAATTATGTATATTCTTATTAGTCCTTGCCCTTTGGGCTGTAGGGACTATAGTAAATGATTTTTATTGTTTTTATTAATTATACACGCAAACTAATATTTTAACTTAAAGTTCTCGTTAAGTTCATAAATTTTTAGAGTTGCATTTTGTTTTGTCTAAAGTTTTAGTTTTGAGGCTTTATTTCGCCTCATATCGAGGCAATACTTAGGATAAATTTTACATAGTTGAGATATTTTTTAGTGTTTTGACTTGTATGGATTAATGCTAGACATCAGGTCTAGCATTAGTTCTAAACATTAATTGCTTATGTTTTTTGCATATTTTTTCTGTTTTATCTAATGTGTTATTCCTGAGTCTACACTTAAGGCTATAAAATGTAGAGTCTAAGCATCTGAAAAGAGTAAAAGAAAAGAGGGGAGACAACTTCGGGGGTATGAGGCTATAGCCGATCTCTGAGCTGTCTTTGCCTAACTTCCAAATATTATTGAATACTGATATTTCGTTCGATGGTCCAAATATTATTGAATACTGATATTTCGTTCGATGGCGGACCATGAACGTTCGAGCTCTGTACGGGTGATGGCAGTCTTGAGTATGGTATCGAAAAGGTTCAAAGCGATGTTGGTTTGATCCGATAGACTGGGTTTGATGTTGGGTTGTCTTATGACGGGTACAGTCATGGGGAGGACAGAGCTTTGAAGGAAAGTGGATGTTTTAAAGTGCTTATTTCAATTTTAGATTATACGAGGAAAATCCCGTGAAGCCAAACGAAGGATTTAACAAAATTGAAGGTTGTTTTCCGTAACTGAGTTAAAATCTTGAGACCGAGTGTGAAAACATAGAGCTGTCAACAATGTGGGGCATCAATTTCAGAGGAATCCCACGTTGTGGCAGAAGAAGAAAAGATAGGAATACCTTGATGAAAGCATATAATGTAGAAATCTAAGTAATTCACAGGTCTTGTACCTACTAGTAGCCGATACAGAGGAAAAACTGTAAATAACTAGATGCCTAGAACCTGATCACCACAGTAGAAGTTATACTAAATTGCAGCTAAAACATTCATCAAAGACATATATGTAAAAGAAATGACATGAAGCATGTAATACAGAGGAAAAACACATAACTCAATCTTGACAGAATATGGAGTCTTCAAATCGCTTTGTATTAATCCTGGCTAAAAGAACTTTCTCTCTTACAATCTCACCATCGGCAAAAAGCCCAGGTCTATTACAATCTTTTATTTATTTAAACAAACTTCTAAACATCTAGAATTCCGATCGTTCTAAAAAATTGTCAGTTACAAATGGAAAATTGGAGTGTTTCATCTCCTCATATTTGTCTTCCCTCATAAGGGTGGAGCACCTTCCTTTCTCTGCCCTTTCGGCTCTAGAAATAGAACAATTTGACATCCGTCATTATTTAGCACCAAAAACCTACCCCTTCGCCTACTCGATACAAATGACACACCTCTCCACCAACTAGGCTATCAACCTGGAAGGCTCTGCTTGGTTGCTTGCTTCAAAGGTGTAACAACTCTTCGCCAGTTGTGGCAACCTTTTCCCTACTTGTCGGTCTTTCGTGATGATGGAGCATAATTGTAAACTTGGTTGTACTAGCCATTTGTCCACTTGAGCCATATCGACCTGGCTTATCTGGGATATCTCCACTTGTTCCTTCTCCATGTTTTCTTTGATGTCCAGCAGGTGTTTAGCTATATTGATTTTGCCCAGCGTCCCAACACTGCCTTCCTTGTCAAGGTCTAACAAACTTTTACTTATCGAGGTGAACGTTTCCTCACAAGAATTCATCACTTCATTAGCTTTCCCCCTACTTTCTGATGTATTCTACTCCCAGACCTTTAGCAGGATATTTCCTCTAGTTTGTTCTGCGATGGATAATTTTGAGTTGCCGATCGTTTCTATCTTCGTCGTAGCTATAAAATCATCTTGGAAAGCGACCCGTGTTGCCCCGGCTTCTCTTTCTCTCAAAGAAATATTTTCTAACACTTGATCTATCGTCTGGAAATGGTTTTGAATGGTTCCTACTTTTACAAGCAGGTTTTGTTGAGTCATTAATACCTTATGTCGGATTTCGGCGGCCTGGGATCTGAACACTTTTATGTCTAAAACCTGATTCTCGGCCACATCCAATTTCGTTGCAACTCTATAATTTGTTGCCCCTGTTGGCTTACCTGTGTTTGGCTAATTTGCGTCGACTGGCGCACCTGCTCAAGGTCGGACCTGAGCTTCTCGATCTCTTGCAGGTCAACTATTCAGGCTTGCTCAAGACTTTTTCTCACCTCGTCCCTGACATTCGCTTCAGCAGTAGCCACTTTAGCTTCTAAATTTCTCATCAAGAGGTTCTTTCGTTTCAACTGGGCCTTCAGAGTTCCAAATGAGCATTGATTTGCTGTAGCATAAGCCCCTAGTGTTCCAGCTATCTCGTCTGCGAACTCCTCCTCTTTCGCAGCCTTTCCATCTGTCATGATTTTAAATTTTTTAGCCATTCCGCCCTCCCTTTGATATAATCCTTGCCTCACCACGGCATTCCCTTTTTTATCAAAGAAAAATTCGTTGGGAGGCAGCTCCTCTACGGAAATGGGTGTCAATTCTTCATTGAAGATCCACCCTGTATCACAATCCCCCTTTGTGAACTGTAAGGGTGTGACAATGGCGATCAGACTATTGATTTCCTTGGATGGTTGTTTCGGGGTAGCATCTATGGCCAGCTTGTTTGACATGAGCGGTAATGAGTCGCTCGACCCCTTCGAGGGCATCTCTGTTTGACCTTGGGCCTGCTTACCCAGTGTACCCTTTTCGGGGTTTCCTTCCTGTTGGTAGGGGATTTTGGCTCCTCGCTCGGAGGTTCCAGCCTCCCCTGTTTTCTCTTAGTTCTTCCCCTTGTTAGGACTCGAGTCCTTTGAACCTTTGACCCCCATCTGTTGTGTGACCAGAAGCTTTGGGGTCTGACCTTGTAAAATCTGAGGGAGACAACTCCGTCGGTGCTCCTGGAATTTAAAGAAATTGGCCTTATCTTCAGGTGGCAAGGCTTGAATCCAACTCAGAACTTCTGAGTAGGACCTCGCACCCCAGAATATTTCATCATGGGGGGAATCCTCATGTTCATATCTCTTCAGGCCACAACTCGCCAGGTGATTGCTCACAACCCTACTAGGGTCGTGCTTCTTGAACTCAATATCCACCAGCTTCATTTCTTCTAAAAACATAGCCTCGGCTTTGGCATGGCCAAAATCTAACAAGGAATATGCACCAATATGAATAGGGAAGGGCGGCCATACCTTCTTAGATACTCCTTTGAGCTCTTTGCTTATTCCGATGAGCAAAGTCTGCCTGGCGATCTCGTGACACAATAGCTTATCTGGCAAAAATAGCGGTAGATCATATGGGGGGACAGAGGTGCTGAAAACCCTGATATATGAAAATTTTGCCTCTACATACCAATCTACCATACTACTCAGGTTGGTCGCGAAGCTATCCGAAATCCTAGGCGGTGGCTGGCCAAATATGGTGACATGCAATGGCACCATTACCCAATTGAAGATTTCATAAATGAATTATTTGGCATTATCCTCCCAAAGCTTCGAGTGGTAGACATGAATAGGCTCTGTATTAGATGGAGCCCAACTCCAGTTCATTAATGGGAAGGGTGTCATGAAGCATATGGCATCCATGATGTAAGCAAACATAAAGAACGAAGTCGCTTTTTTACCTGCCCTCTACGCTTGATATTCGGTAATTCGACTGGTCAGACTGTCAGACAACAGTTTGGCCCAGTCAAAGGAGAAGCCCTTGACAACTGTATGAACGAGCGGTACCCATGGGAGGAAAAAATGGGTAGTGTCCTCCCTCCCATACAGCCTGCAAGCCATCATTTCTACGTACTTGAATTGTGGCTCCAAGGAGGAGATTGAATAGATCCCGTTAGTGTCGGACCTGAATTTTGCGAGGTGTGAGACCTAATCTCTGATCAGATCGGACAAACTTCTTGCATACTGCTCGCACTCCTTCTTCTTGAAACCTTCTAGAAATTCAGCATTGTGGGTGAGGTTCAGTGTGGGTGAGAATTTATACATTACCCGCAAATGTTCTGGCCTGAAAGTCCCAATTGTTACCTTATGTTCGTTGATAATCGTTCGGGTTGGGATATCCACATGGTCCAGCGCCCACCTGATCATATCATAATAGGGAAGAAGTTAGGGCCTTGCCGCTATTTTGTGCATCTCTGCTTGAGCGATGATTTTGTATTTGGTTGATAAGTCGTCATTCTCATTGTCGCTAGAATCATCCGAACAGCTTACAGACTCGAATTGCAGAATGTTGGAAACGTATGACCAGGTCTTGATAGCATTAATACTCTGCAGCGAGGTATCAAAAACCACGTCTAAACCCTGACCTGAACTCTCGACATTTTCCTTGGACATTTTTCGTGGAGCCATGATAGAGAAACTTGCAACTGGACCTCCTGTCGAAAAAATTGAAAAGCACGAAACAGTTGTTATCCTGGTGAAATGGTTCTGGGCGCAAATAGAAATGAAAACTGAAATAATGAAGAAAAAACTCTCTATCTTGGTCATTTAAACCCATGGGTGTCATTTCCAACATAACGGTCAAATCACTTAATAGAAAGATTTAGAAGTAAAAACGAGATCCTACTATCTGTCACCTCACTGCAATTCGAATAAATGCCATAAATGCTTGACGAGTTGAAACACGAAAAAACGCAAAAACATGTAAAACTCACTTCGTAGATGGTGCGTGTTAAAGGTTGTTTAATGTGTTGATTAATCCAATTTAGTTCCTTTAATTAAGTACGTTTTAGTCTTTAATCCCCCTTTTTGGTGTTCGCCGTATCGGAAGATATCACTCCTAACCTTCGAGCCCCCAAAACCCGAAATCGCAATGATGCGATTTATTTGATTACTCATTATCTTACTTAAGCTTTTAATTAACCAACGCTTAATTAATGAATATCGTGACTTCGCAACTCGGAGCTACGAAGGTGTTGCTTTTGGGGAGAGCGATCATCGAAATGCGAAATCAAGATAGTGCTTAACCAAGGTTTAAAATGATTTACTCCTGAAACTAACCTGGGTAAACTTTAAACCGTTATCTCCACTTCGCGTGTCGAGATACTAAGGACAGTGGGTAACATCACGAAATAAACGAAATCCCGAAACTAGATTTTTGGCTTTTAAGTATAACATATCACTTATTTAGAAGAAGGCGGCTCCAACATAGGCTCCAACTAGGGATCTCGCCTCCTCGCGGGACGAGAAGAATAGTAGACCGAGTGCTTGTATGGGTAAATGGAGTCATCAGTTTTCTTTTGAGAAACTGGCTGGGAAAGGGGATACAGAGAGAACCTTGAGGTTTCAAAAATAAATCTGGAAAGCTTACAAAACCGGCACGCTTTCTAAGCTTAGCCGCAGTCCACGGTAACTTTCCCTTCCTCGACACTGAAATCGAGTCTGCTCAAGATGGTCCAAACAAATCTTAGGAAATTCAACAGGTCCTATAGTTTTTGGCTTGCATCAACGAGGTAAAATCCATGCTTCTAAACAGGGAGTCCTGCGATAAACCTGAGATGTAGATCCAATTTCGAGAAAGCTAATTACCAGAGCATAGTATGATTTATGTATGACAGCCTTACAGATATTTTAGACATTGCTTCACTGCCAGCGAGCCTGTTCAGTACCCCGGTAAAGTTATCTGGTTCCCTTTATTGAATTTCCTTTCACCACTCCAAACTGTAATCTTGCATATAGATGCTGAGATGAGGGCAATCATTTTTATGAATTTCCTTTCATCATCTCTTTGGACTATATGGGGGCAATCAATTATGAATTTTCTTTCACCATCTGCCTTATACTTTACTTTTGAAGAGTGGAGTGGGGGCAATCAATTTGTATAAATTATACCAAGTGTGATATCTATGTAAAATTCGTAACAGAGGCCTATCGATTTTCTTTGAGTGCTCTGGACCAACTTTCTCTTAACCTTCACAACGCCCTAGTCCACCAGGAAAATAGGGGAGAATTCATTTCCAGGGGTCTTCTTTTGAGCAAGACTTAACCATTCGAAATCTGTTAAAAGAGCTACGAGAGTTAGGATCCGCATATGCATGGATTTATTCAGTAAGGGACCGATGAGTTGTGAAGACCAGGCTTATTTCCCGAGATGTTCGCCAGTTTCCCAAATTGAAGTGGAACCTCTTTTCCTCCATGGATGGTAAGGGTGGTAGACCAGAGCTTAAGGAGAGAGGGCCAAGGGTGACAAAGGAAAAGAGAGAAGGCTAAGGACCTCAAAAACCCAAAATGTTAACATGCAATCTCGACTCAGGTGAATACCTCATACTTGTGAGACCACTTTTGCGTTTAATTGATATTTGTTTGAAAACCCAGATACTTTGGAAATTCATCCCTTTGACTTACCACTTCATTTTCTTCTTGAAAAGATATTCTTTGTCACCTGTTTCGGGTGGGTCAATTTCCGGATATGTGACCGTCCCTTTCTCCTTTCACAATTTGGGCTGTAATTCAGAGGCCTGTATGAAACAACACGAAGGGCATCAGGTCTTCAAGATTTATGGGATCTTGGGTGTCAAAATTTATGTCTCTACTTCTAGGAAAACAACAACATGTTTTATTTGCGATGAAAGTGAACTTACCGAAAAATTTTATGAAAAGAAAAAAGAAAACAAACCGGTATATACAATGGAGATTTGGAACTCATTTACTGCATATAGTGCTTTAAATAACACTCGTTGACAGGGGCACTGAGAGTTTCGCCATCCAAATTCTCTAACAGAAATTAATTCTTCCCCTCAGAAGCTGAGACTTTGAATGGTCCGTACTAGATATGATCAAATTTACCATGTTTTGCTGAATCTTCCCTCCTAGAATCCCTTTTCAAAACCAAATCGTCAGGGAGGAAATCCTTGTTTTTGGCTTTACGATCGAACAACGCTTTCATGTTGTCCTGGTATTTCTGCATCCTTGCGTTCACCTCGGTCCTTCGTTGTTGGAGCTCAATTAGCTGATTTATTCTTCTTGTGACATGGTTTGGCTCTTCTCTCTCATCTTCCCAGAGCTTCATTACATGGAGCACCAAATTTATAGGTAAAACCACATCAATCTCGTGCACCATTTGAAAAGGATAAGTACCAATGGATTTCTTCGTACCTATCCGATTTGCCCATAAGGCATACTTTAAGTGTACATGCCAAGATCTTTTATTGTCGCTCAGCACCTTCTTAATTATGGTAATCAAACTTTTATTTGATGATTCGGCTAACCCAATACCTTGAGGGTAATATGTTGTGGAGTGGCCCAATACAATGTTATATTTTTGGCAAAAGTTGACCATTTCCATAGAATTGAATGCCTAGGCATTATCCATCACTATCTTCCGGGGACAGCCAAATCTGGACAGTATGCTCTCTTCCAGGAAATCTATCACCACCGAATTGGTCGCCTTCCTAGTGGGAATAGCCTCCACCCATTTGGTGAAATAATCTGTGGTGGTGAGGATCCATTTGTGTTGAGAACTAGAATGTGGGTTGATTTCGCCTATAAAATCTAACCCCTATTGTTGAAAAGGGGCTTCGGTTTTGATAGGAACCAGAGGTAGCGCTGGGAGCTTCTGTTTTCCTACAAACAACTGGCAAGGTTTACAGGCTCTGACTTTGATGTTGACATCTGAGAAAATTTTAGGCCAATAATATCCTGTCCTTGGGATTTTATAAGTTGTTGCCCTCCAGGTGTGATGCCCTCCGCACACTCCTTCGTGGAATTCGTTTATGACTCCCTTTGTTTTCTATTCTACCAAACAAACCAGTAGGAAAGCTAAGGGGTCCTTCCAATACAGTTGACTTTCGGATATGCAGTACTTCACCGCATGCAGCTTCAATGTCCTAGCTTTAGCTGGAGATAGATCGCTAGGGAATTTCAGGGTCAGTAGGTAGGACACTGTTTCTCTATACCAATCTGATAAGACAAACTTATCTTCGATTCTGGAGATAGCTATTTGGTCGTCGGGCTCGTTTACRTCCCCTTTTCCTTCATATCCTTGCAAGTTATTTATTMTGAGCGCTCTRAAATTTGATTCCGCCAAGAGATTAGCCAAACCTTGTCCCTTTACTAGTTTCATTGGTTTTACCTCTAGGTCAAACTTTTGAATTTTAGCGAGCCACCGACCCCTCTTTCCATCACTGTCAAACTAGACCAATATATCCTTCACAGAACTGGTGGGAACGTATACGATTACCTTGGAGTGTAGCACGTAAGTTCTAAAAACCTTCAAAGCTTTAACCATAGCATACGTTTGTTTCTACATTATATCATATCTCAGTTCAACATCTCTAAGTATTTTACAAAAGAAGGCTATCGGTTGCTCAAAACCCTCTTCATTCTTCTGGAGGAGTACTCCTGCCACTGTGTGTTCAGAAGCGAATGAGAAAATCAGGAAATCCTTTAGGTAATCAGGGATTGCTAATACAGGTGCTTCATTGATAACTTTCTTGATGCGTGCAAATGACGCTTTAGCCCTCTTCCATCCATTTCACTTCGTTGTTCTTCTTGAGCATATCTGTGATCAATTTCACGATTTTAGCAAAGTTTGGGATAAATCTTCTCAAAAAAATTATTTTTGCTAAAAATTTATGAATTTATTTTATATTCCTAGGAATATTTATGGTGTCTATAGCTTCCACCCTTCTAGGGTCAATTTTAATTATGTCCCAAGACACAATGAGGCCCAAGAGTTTACCTTCCTGCATCGCGAAGTGAGACTTCTTGGGGTTTAAAGACAAACCAAATTTTCAGCATTTTTCAAACGTTTGCTTCAGGTGTAGCAGATGGTATTCGTCGGATTTGGAGAAGACAGTCATGTCGTCGAGGTAGATAACCACGAATTTATCTCTTTCACCGATGAAGGCGATATCCATAGCGCACTGGAAGGTAGCACCTGCGTTCATCATAACAAAAGGCATTTTTTCATACATAAATGTGCCCCAAGGGATGGTGAAAGCTGTTTTTTCTTTATCATGCTCATGGATGGCAATTTGATTATAATCGGAAAACCCATCGATCATCGACATCCTATTTGCCCCAACTACTTTTTCCAAAACGTGATCCATTTTGGGTAGAGGATAGTTATCTTTGAGAGAGGACTTTTTTAGATTTCTAAAGTCTACGCACAGTCTGATCTCCCTGTTTTTCTTCCTAACCGGGACTAAGTTTTCCACCTAGTCAGAGTACCTGAGAGGTACAATTATTTTTGCATCTAACAGTTTTTTCACTTCTCTTTCGACCACAGGTAGTAAGATGGGGTTAATTTGTCTGAGCTTCTGTCGAAAGGGTTTAATACCAGGTTTCAAAGGTATTTTGTGCTCGATCACAGAGTTGTCGTAGGTTCTGAGCTCATTGTAAGACCATGCAAAGACATCTTTATACCACCCGAGTAAGTCCTTATACTTAATTTTTATCTCAGGAGGAAGATACTTTGACAACTTCACTATCCTAGGCTCTTTGGTGGTGCCCACGTCACAGTCTTCGACCTCCTCCAGTTGGGGCTACAAGGTGGACTTCAGAGGCACGTCGTTTTGATCAAACAGCCTTTCCAGGGGTATCAGGCCCCTAGGGATCTGATTACTTTTTAACACTAGCAAGCGATGATTTGCAATCTTTTCTCGGAACTCTTGGGGTTCCTCCCCTTCCTGCATAATCCAGGGATGTCCGTTTTGGTTTTCCTGGTCAATGTGAGTTTCAGAGAAATCATCCACCATTTCTAGGAACCTTCTCATATGTTCGTCATCTTCAAAAACCTGCCAGTATCATATGTTGTTTGGTATGGATGGTCTATGTCTTACCTCTATGTGGTATTTTAATTTGAAAGCGATAGGGGGTGCGAAAGTCGAAGCTACTACTTTGGCTAGTGAATCGGCCTGCTGGTTTTCAACTCATGGGATGAAATGAACCTTTACCGATGAGAAGAAATTTTCCATTAGATCCCAAGCGCAATTTCTGTAGGACCTCAGTCTCAGGTGCTTGACCTGGTACTGCCGATTTACCTGTTTCACAATCAGTTCAGCGTCTCCATAGACCTCTAAATTCTTTATGTTTAGCTTCTTGGCAGCTTCTAGACCCAAGACTAGAGCTTCATATTCGCAAACGTTGTTTATGCAGTCTTTGTCCCACTGTAACCTATAAGAGAAGGGAATGACAAATTCATTTTCAGGTGCTACGAAAAACACTCATGCGCCTGCTCCTTCACACGACGAAGCTCCACCAAAGAACATTTTCCATGTTCCAGTGTTGTGCATGTTTTTAGTTGTCTTTTTGGTTTTGATTTCATTGATGTCACTTTCTTCTGCACAACTTTCTTCAGTATCGTCAAAGGACAGAATACAATTTCCCAGGTCATGATCGGTGATGTAAACAGGGTAATTGTTAGGATTTTGTGGGTCACTTACCATATATGCCAACCGTGTTTCTCTGTATAACCGTGTGAACTGTCCACCAAAAATAAGGATTGTGGCGTAGGTCATATCCAGCTGAAGGGATCCTCCAAGCTTGGCTCCCCAATATCTATATAACATTAAACCATACTTCGGGGGTATATCGGCAACAACTATGTCCATTAGGACATTTTTCACCGGAATCTGGGCGAGGGTGACTACTAAATATTTGATCATGCCCATGCACTTAACTCTCCTTGAATCGAACGAGTAAAGATCTCCATAGGGCCTGGTGATTTCAAGGCCTAGTCTATCCATAATATATTTGGGCATTACGTTATGAGAGGCCCCAGAGTCCAGCATGCAATTATGCAATAACCGATCGTGCACTTTCAAGGTAATATAGAAAGGGGTGACGGTATCTCTGGCACCTTCAAAATGTGGACCAAAAGTGATATTAGGCTTGTCATCTTCCAGATTTATTACGTCGGAGTGACTCTCCAGATTTGAAAAATTTATCATCTTGGTTATTTGTTTTTGGTACAAAGGGTTCTTCGCCAACTCGACCAAAGGTATGGGTATCTTGATCTTTTTTATCTCACTTTCTAGGCAAAAAACTCCCACGGTTTTATCTGTTTCCTTGGTTGAAACCTCGGACTCCTTCCTATCCATTTTATTTAGCAACACTGTTTTAATTTCGGTGTTTCTGGTTTCAGGTGTCTGAGTTTCAGCTGCCTTATTTTTTCTCGCTTGGGCTTCGGCAGCTTTTACGTTGGTATTCCATGAATCTACCCCTATGTCATTTCGCATCTCGGTCTCTTTCTGGATGGGCTCGTATATTTCGCCCCTAGGCAAATTTTTCTTGGGTTGTAGAGTCAAAACAAGTTTGTTTCTGGGCCTCAGATTATACTTGTGCTAGAGTTCGGTCATTATGGTGTTGGCCATTCCTTGATAAGCGAAATCATCAGTGTCGTTTAGGTTATTGTCTTCGACCAATGATTGTTCCATGTTTAGGGTTGTACACAGTCATCACCTAAGTTGTTTACGTCTTCTTCTAAGTCTTTGAACTCTTGCATACCATTTCCCCCTATAAAATTTTCATTTTTCAGAGGTGCTTGGATCATTTGGTCTTCATTTTTAATTTGTCTTGGTTGGAACTAAGGATTGGGATTTCTCCTTAATTCTCTCTTAATGAATTGATCAGCTTTGGATTGATCCAGCACCATTCTCGAGATTTTGTTTGATAGTTCTTTTATTATCCTAGCCATGTCATCAATTTTGTCATCTGAGGACCTTCCAGATCCAGAGGGACCTGCTTGTTCTCTGAGACATCTAGTTTCTCTGTTTCTCGTTTCAATTTTCGTTTTTAATTTACCCGAAGCCATCATGTTTGACTCAATTTCCACAACGTCATCTTGCATTCGGGTTAGGTCATCCCCTCTCCTTTCTTTTAATAGTAGAGCGAAATCGGGTTCAAAAGCTCCTGCGAAAGTTACTTTGGCGGCGGGTTGAGACGGTTTAACTTCAACAGGGATCTTATTATACAACTTGTTAAACCTTTGGATAAATTCCATAAAAGTTTCAGATCCCTTTTTCTTTAAAGACCCGAACTCGGTCAAATATTATAAATGATCCTTTCTTTCGCCCCATTGTTTGAGAAAGAGGTCTTCTAGAGCATCGTAGGATATGATTGAATCTGGGGGCAGGCTCCGAAACCAAGTTCTTACCTGTCCCTCGAAGGTTTGGACAAACAATCGGGAATACACGTCCACATGCTCGAGACCTAGAATATCCGCGAATTGATCAAAAAAATTGATATGCTCAGCTGCAGTTAGATCTCCTTCTCCTGTGAACTTGGGTAAGTTTTTCATATAGTTTTCAGGTAAGTCATGGAGAGGTACTGGAAGGACCAAGGGGGCATATCTAGCGGCTACTTTGGTGAAAACCCTGGGAGGCAGCTACTGGCCTTGCCCTCCTATTCCCCCTGCTCCTCCTCCGGCGGCGGCCATGGATAACCTAGGAGAGGAAATCGATGCGTTATAAATAGGGTTGGCGAAGATGTATAGCGACTCTCTGGCTTCCTCGAGGTGGAAAGGGGAAAAGTTGGGAAACCTTTTACCAGGGGAGGTGGAAGAAGAAAGAGGAGAAGAAGGTATATGTGGACTCGACTTCTCTGACTTGCAGGATATGTAAATGGAAGAACCCACGGGTGTTGAGTCCGTGTATGTGGAAACTTCTTCAAGGCATTGAGTGACGGAGGGGTTTAGAGTCGATGGGATATCAATAGGGATGAGCTTCAAGGCAGAAGTGTCACCCCTTGTAATGTCAGAGGCCGTCGGGGAGGTCTCGGTTTTGATCTCGGGAAGGAGCTCCTCAGACTTCAGGGTTTCGGCTTCCACGGCACTATCCGATATTTTCCTGAGAGGAAGTTCTTGTGAGGGGGATGGTTTGAGAGAGGTCTTATCTTTAGATTGATTGGACTTGGGTTGATAGGCAACCACATTTTGTTTAAAAAGACCCCTTGGTCTTAGTATTTTTTCAGGGTCGGAAATTGGCACTGTCTGTTTGGCATCTGGGTTTTGTCTGGTGTTCTTCCGAAAGGATGTCAGCTTACTTAAGAGTGGAGTCACCAAGTGAATGATGAAGGTTTATCCTTAACAAGGTGTTCGCTCTTTGTTCACTATCAAAAAATGAAACTTGGAAATGTCATTTTCTCAAGGGGAAAGTGACTACGATTCTCCGTCCCCAGCAACGGCGCCAGAAAGATGTTGTTCCTGAGTCTACACTTAAGGCTATAAAATGTAGAGTCTAAGCATCTGAAAAGAGTAAAAGAAAAGAGGGGAGACAACTTCCAGGGTATGAGGCTATAATAGATCTCTGAGCTGTCTTTGCCTAGCTTCCAAATATTCTTGAATATTGATATCCCGTTCGATGGCAGACCATGAACGTTCGAGCTCTGTACGGGTGATGGCAGTCTTGAGTATGGTATCGAAAAGGTTCAAAGGGATGTTGGTTTGATCCAATAGACCAGGTTTGATGTTGGGTTATCTTATGACGGGTACATTCATGGGGAGGATAGAGCTTTGAAAGAAGGTGGATGTTTTAAAGTGCTTATTTCAATTTTAGATTATACGAGGAAAAACCAGTGAAGGCAAACAAAGGGCTTAACAAAATTGAAGGTCGTTTTCTGTAACTGAGTTAAAATCTTGAGACCGAGTGTGAAAACATTGAGCTATCAACAATGTGGGGCATCAATTTCAGAGGAATCCCACGATGTGGCAGAAGAAGAAAAGACAGGAATACCTTGATGAAAGCATATAATGTAGAAATATAAGTAATTCACGGGTCTTGTACCTGCTAGTAGCCGATACAGAGGAAAAACTGTAAATAACTAGATACCTAGAACCTAATCACCATAGTAGAAGTTATACTAAATTGCAGCTAAAACATTCATCAAAGACATATATGTAAAAGAAATGACATGAAGCATGTAATACAGAGGAAAAACACATAACTCAATCTTGACGGAATATGGAGTCTTCAAATCGCTTTGTATTAATCCTGGCTAAAAGAACTTTCTCTATTACAATCTCACCACCGGCAAAAAGCCCCAGTCTATTACAATATTTTCTTTATTTAAACAAACTTCTGAACATCTAGAATTCCAATCATTCTGGAAAATTGTCAATTACAAATGGAAAATTGGAGCGTTTCATCTCCTCATATTTGTCTTCCCTCGTAAGGGCGAAGCACCTTCCTTTCTCTTCCCTTCCGGCTCTAGAAATAGAACAGGTTGACATCTATCATTATTTAGCACCAGAAACCTGCCCCTTCACCTGCTCGATACAAATGACACACCTCTCCACCAACTGGGCTATCAACTTGGAAGGGTCTGCTTGGTTTCTTGCTTCAAAGGTGTAACAACTCTTCGCCAGTTGTGGCAACCTTTTCCCTACTTGTTGGTCTTCCGTGATGATGGAGCATAATTGTAAACTTGGCTATACTAGCCAGTTGTCCACTTGGGCCATATCGACCTAGCTTATCTGGGATATCTCAACTTGTTCCTTCTCCATGTTTTCTTTGATGTCCAGCAGGTGATTAGCTATATTGATTTTGCCCGGCGTCCCAACACTGCCTTCCTTGTCAAGGTCTAACAAACTTTTACTTATCGAGGTGAACATTTCCTTACAAGAATTCATCACTTCATTAGCTTTCCCCCCTGCTTTCTGATGTATTATGCTCCCAGACCTTCAGTAGGATATTTCCTCTAGTTTGTTCTGTGATGGATAATTTGGAGTTGCTGACCATTTCTATCTTCGTCGTAGCTATAACAGCGTCTTGGAAAGCGACCCGTGCTGCCCTAGCTTCTCTTTCTCTCAGAAATGTTTTCTAACACTTGATCTATCGTCTGGAATTGGTTTTGAATGGTTCCTACTTTTACAAGCAGGTTTTGCTGAGCCGTTAATACCTTATGTTAGATTTCGATGGCCTGGGATCTGAACACTTTTATGTCTAAAACTTGATTCTCAGCCACATCCAATTTCGATTGAAACTCTATAATTTGTTGCCCCTGCTGGATTACCTGTGTTTGGATAATTTGCGCCGACTGGTGCACCTACTCGAGGTCGGACCTAAGCTTCTCGATCTTCTGCAGGTCGGCTATTCAAGCTTTGCTCAAGGATTTTACTCACCTCATCCCTGACATTTGCTTCAGCAGTAGCCACTTTAGCTTCTAACTTGTTGATCAAGAGGTTCTTTCGTTTCAACTAGGCCTTCAGAGTTCCAACTAAGTATTGATTTGTTGTAGCATAATCCCCTAGTGTTCCTGCTATCTCGTCTGCGAACTCTTCCTCTTTCGCAACCTTTCCATTTGTCATGATTTTAAATTTTTTAGCCATTACGCCCTCCCTTTGATATAATCATTGCCTCACCACGGCCTTCCCTTTTTTATCAAAGAAAAATTCGTTGGGAGGCAACTCCTCTACGGAAATGGGCGTCAGTTCTTCATTGAAGATCCACCCCGCATCGGGATCCCCCTTTGTGAATTGTAAGGGTGTGACAATGGCAATCGGACTGTCGATTTCCTTGGATGGTTGTTTTGGGGTAGCATCTGTGGCCGGCTTGTTTGACATGAATGGTAATGAGTCACCCGACCCCTTCGAGGGCATCTCTGTTTGACCTTAGGCCTGCTTACCCAGTGTACCCTTTTCGGGGTTTCCTTCCTGTTGGTAGGGGATTTTGGCTCCTCGCTCTGAGGTTCTGGCCTCCCCTCTTTTCTCTTGGTTCTTCCTCTTGTTAGGACTCAAATCCTTTGAACCTTTGACCCCCATCTGTTGTGTGACCGGAAGCTTTGGGGTCTCACCTTGTAAAATCTAAAGGAGACAACTCCGCTGGTGCTCCAGGAATTTAAAGAAATCGGCCTTATCTCCAGGTGGCAGGGCTTGAATCTAACTTAGGACTTCCGAGTAGGACCTTGCACCCCGGAATATTTCATCATGAGGGGAATCCTCATGTTCATATCTCTTCATGCCACAACTCGCCAGGTGATTGCTCACAACCCTACTAGGGTTGTGCTTCTTGAACTCAATATCCACCAGCTTCATTTCTTCTAAAAACATAGCCTCGGCTTTGTCATGGCCAAAATCTAACAAGGAATATGCGCCAATATGAATAGGGAAGGGCGGCCATACCTTCTTAGATACTCCTTTGAGCTCTTTGCTTATTCCGCCGAGCACAGTCTGCCCGGCGATCTCGCGACACAATAGCTTATTTGGAAAAAATAGTGGTAGAGCATATGGGGCGACAGAGGTGCCGAAAACCCTGATATATTAAAATTCCACCTCTACATACCAATCTTCCATACTACTCAGGTTGGTCGCGACGCTATCCGAAATCCTGGGTGGTGGCTGGCCGAAGATGGCAACATGTAATGGCACTATTACCCAGTTGAAGATTTCGTAAATGAATTCTTTGGCATTATCCTCCCAAAGCTTCGAGTGGTAGACATGAATAGGCTTTGTATTAGATGGAGCCTAGCTCCAGTTCATTAATGGGAAGGATGTCATGAAGCAGATGGCATCCATGATGTAAGTAGATATAAAGAACGAAGTCACTTTCTTACCTGCCCTCTGCGCTCAATATTCGGTAATTCGACTAGTCAGACTGTCAGACAACAGTTTGGCCCAGTCGAAGGAGAAGCCCTTGGAAACTGTATGAATGAGCAGTACCCATGGGAGGAAAAAATGGGTAGTGTCCTCCCTCCCATACAACCTCCAGGCCATCATTGTTATGTACTTGAATTGTGGCTCCAAGGAGGAGATTGAATAGATCACGTTAGTGTCGGCCCTGAATTTCGTGGGGTGTGAAACCCAATCTCTTATCAGATTGGACAAACTTCTTGTGTACTGCTCGCACTCCTTCTTCTTGAAACCTTCTAGAAATTCAGCATTGTGGGTGAGGTTCAGTGTGGGTGACAATTTATACATTACCCGCAAATGTTCTAGCCTGAAAGTCCCAATCGTTACCTTATGTTCGTTGATAATCATTTTGGTTGGGATATCCACATGGTCCAGCGCCCACCTGATCATATCATAATAGGGAAGAAGTTGGGGCGTTGCCACTATTTTGTGCATCTCTTCTTGAGCGACGATTTTGTATTTGGTTAATAAGTCGTCATTCTCGTTGTCGCTAGAATCACCCGAACAGCTTATAGACTCGGATTGCAGAATGTTGGAAACATATGACTAGGTCTTGATAGCATTAATACTCTGCGGCGAGGTATCAAAAACCACATCTAAACTCTGACTTGAACTCTCGACAGCTGCCTTGGATGTTTTTCATGGAGCCATGATAGAGAAACCTGCAATTGGACCTCCTGTCAAAAAAATTGAAAAGCACGAAACAACGTTTATCCTGGTGAAATGGTTCTACGCGCAAATAGAAATGAAAACTGAAATAATGAAGAAAAAACTCTCTATCTTGTTCGTTTAAACCCATGGGTGTCATTGCCAATAGAACGGTCAAATCACTCAATAGAAAGATTTAGAAGCAAAAACGAGATCCTACTATCTGTCACCTCACTGCAATTCAAATAAATGCCATAAATGTTTGATGAGTCGAAACACGAAAAAACGCAAAAACATTTAAAACTCACTCCGTAGATGGTGCATGTTAAAGGTTGTCTAATGCGTTGATTAATCCAATTTAGTTCCTTTAATTAAGTACGTTTTAGTCTTTAATCCCCCTTTTTCGACGTTCGTCGTATCGGAAGATTTCACTCCTAACCTTCGAGCCCCCAAAACCTGAAATTGCGATGATGCGATTTATTTGATTACTCGTGATCTGACTTAAGGTTTTAATTAACCCATGCTTAATTAATGAATATCGCGACTTCGCGACTCGGAGCTACGAAGGTGCTGCTTTTTGGGAGAGCGATCGCCGAAATGCGAAATCACGATAGTGCTTAACCAAGGTTTAAAATGATTTTCTCCTGACACTAACCTGGGCAAACTTTAAATCGTTATCACCACTTTGCGTGTCGGGATACTAAGGACAGTGGGTAAAGTCATCAAATAAATGAAATCCCAAAACTAGCTTTTTGTCTTTTAAGTATAACATCTCACTTATTTATAAGAAGGCAGCTCCAACATAATGCATGGAGAGTCATTGCTCCACCAATGACACGTATTGCTCCACCAATGACACTGGTCGATGTCATACAACATGATCCATGACACTGGTCTTCTCCTGTCGCATGCCTCTACCTGCATCATAGAATTAATACAGGTCAGAAGCACAACCAACAAGTTACCATCTAATGTTTTAATGGGAGCTCGAAACCCTAGCGCTCGACTGCAACGCCGACTGGTGACCGCCTGATGCGCGCTCCAGAACTCTGAACTGACTCTTGTCTTCTAGCTATTCAGCTTGGACACTCACGTGATCACTGCACTACCAATAATGAGCACGGACGGGGGGGGGGGAAACCCCCCTCGTACAGCGACATCGCCGCTAATGATAGAGCCGGACTCTGGGCCAAGCGGCCGGACTTTGAGCCACAGGCGCATCTCAAGGAACAGCTCTTTGCCCAGGGGCGCAGCTCTAATAAAGAAATGGAAAGCGAATCCAGCTCATCCAAACCACAAACTTCCAAAAACTGGCTGCCAGGTAAGTGCATCCCTCAAATGGAAAAACCTCCGCTTTACCGTATTACATCGACCAGGGTGGGGGAACATACCCAATTTATGATGGACCATGCACTCATAGGTAAATTCCTGGGCCTATGGCCGACTGAAAGAGATTTATCCAGATGGATTAAGGACTGGTGGAACCCCAAGGGAGACTATGAGGTACAGCTCAGCTCCAAGGGGTTTTTCACAATTATCCTATACAATCTATAGGACAAGGATAGAATATTTGAAAATGGTCCATACTTCTATAACTCAGCAGGCTTATTTCTAAGATTCTGGACTGACAGATTCAACCCAGATCTAGAGGACTTTTCATGGGCTTCGGTCTGGATCCGGTTATACTCATTGCCACAGGAATTTTGGCTGGAAGAAATACTAATGGGCATAGGAAACACGCTGGGGCAATTTGTCAAAGCCTCAGAGGCTACCAGGATAAGAAAATACACATCTTACACCCGCATATGCATATACATGGACATCTCAAAACCTCTACCAGGCTCCATCACACTGGAATACCAGGATGAGGACTGGAACCAAACCCTTGACTATGAGCACATACCGTTTCGATGCAGAAAATGTCATGAGCATGGCCACCTGTTTAGAGATTGCCCACTGAACGCCTCAACCCCCAAGTCCTCCGAACCAAAGCAGAAGGATGGCTTCACCAATGTTACTGGAAGGCGAAAAAACCCCTCCAAAAAGCAGAACCAGAATTCGACGCCAAAGAACCCATCAAAGAATTCTTTTGAAGCTCTGAGCCAGGAACCACAAGAAAAGACGTCCCAAAACCCCCTTCAAGCCCCCATGCAGGAAAAAGGAAAGAGCCCTGAAGATCCATGCAGCGCCAATCAGAACGAAAAAATCCAGGCACCACAGACTAACCGGGACGAAGATACCAACATGCTGATGAATGAAATAGAATTGGAAGAAATAGACCTAGAGAAACTAGAGGAGGCCCTAAATCAGAAAGATCTGCAACACATCCCTGTAGAGCAGCTACGGAAAGTGCACAAAGTCTTCACCGATTCCACAGTAGGATCTACGGCCAGGTTGGGCATCATGGCCGACCCCAGCCTTGAAAGCAAAAAATCCTCTAAGGAGAACAAGAGACGAGGGCGCAAACCAGCACAACAGCTTATTAAGGAAGCAGGGCACCTATTGATTAACTCTGGTCAGATACAGCGGCTCTCGAAGGGTTACCTCCACCCCCCCCCCCTTCTTCCTCATGATGAAAA
>JASDQU010244698.1:119364-130572 GCA_032191745.1 Picea mariana | reverse complement strand
CAATCACTGAGACTGAGAGCACACTCCTCCTGAGTTTTGGAACCCATAGCACATTTGTCACTCTCAACACACCTCCTGACTCCATCCACATTATCATTGTTCTAGATACCTGCACTACATGCTTGGTACCCATACCAAGTTCCACATACATATTTGAGTCAGTTTCAGTGAAGCTTTGGAACAACTCTCGTGCTCATGTCATATGACATGTGGCTCCACTATATGTCGACCGTGCACCAACTAATATGGTGCCCAAGGTAGTTTGAGAAACAATTAAGAGCTATGACTACTCAAACTTGGAAAACTCATCCATTCGAGCCTTTGCTCACGCAACTACCTTTGGTTGCGTCTAATTTCCACCCTTCTTTTTGTTTGGACATTGACCTGCATAGTGCCCAAACTTGCGACATGCATAACACCTAACTTTGCTTATGTCCTTCTTCTTCTTGTAATCTTTAGAGGTAGACTCTCCACTGGCAAACTTCTTGAACTTTCCCTTCTTTACTTGGCTGGCAAGAGCAACGTTCTCATCCTCATTCTTGTACCTGCCTCCATTCAACTCTTCATCTCGAATTTCCTCTTGAATGAAGTCATCCCACAACCTTGACCAATTAGGRAGCTTCTCTYGTGCCACGACCCCTTTAATGAATGGYRTCCACTCTGAATGTACCCCTTCAYTGATCTCRGTCCCTTAGGCGTYCCATTCATTTATCAGGGTCTCTYTAGCATAGGAAGCTAGGAATCTCTMAGTTGGGAACTCAAGGRAAATTGYTGCTAGGAAACTATCAACAAACCAACAACAAACACTCGAGGTTTTAGTGAAACTCACACAGAAGTTCACTCTTCAGGCTTGACAACCTAACTCTTCACTTTTCCAGCTCCAATTCGCTCCAGTTACGCTCCAGATTGCTCTAGAATTCACCCTCCATGGTTGCACCAGCCCCAAGCTCTCTTTCTTGCTCTCTCTAGTTGCTCCTCATGCACCAAAACTGAATGTGTAAAATTGTTGTCCCAACTCATACAAATTTCCTCCCTTTGGCTTACCTTTCTTGACTCACACTCTTCCCCAAGATGATTGTACTCAACCCCCATGTGCCCAATAACTTTGGGATGTGACCACTCACAACCACCCTCTTACATGTATTCAATGATTGACTTTGGGAACACTCCATCAAAAATTGGAAGGTTCATATACAATTAACAAATTTAGGAAAATGGGTTTAATTAATATATATGGGTATTTCCCCCTTGGAACCATCTTGGCCATTATCCTAGACACTCCCCTCTTTTGTGGATTAATTTATCCCCCATATCTTGTCCATGTCCCCTAAGCAACTGGCATCGTCACTTTTTTATTAATAAAACATAGAAATACAATTCCCATATTACATCGCTTGGCCGCAACCACGTATTATATCTACATAAGCATAAATTAAACTGATAATTATAGTGGGGATGTTACAACAGGCTAGAAAACTATCGGGCAGTAGACATGTGCCCCGGGAAGCACCCAAAAAGGCCTTAGACAAGCCAAAAAATACTCGGGAAACAATAAAAGGCTGTGGGTAGCCTTGGGCAAGGGTTCAAGCAACGGGTAGCGAATCCGGGCAGCATGCAGCAAGATCAGACAACAGGTCCAAGCAGTTGATTATTGAGTTTTCAATAGGTTGTGGAGATGGTCACATCCGATTTGCGGTTTGGAGATAGATTGGACGAGGTGTTCAACTATAGTCCGTGGAAGGAGAGCATTATGTTGGTGTTGATGGAGAACAATATTTGGGAGTTTTCCAACTCCATCGTGGGTCCACCAATAGATCCAAAATATTTGGTCGCCCATAAGCTAAAGGACGTGAAAGATAGAAGGATAATCCTAGATAGAGTGAAGGATCATTTCATCCCTCATTTATCGAGAAAGACAATTTCTAGGGACATGCGAGAGGCTCTAAAGAGTTTGTTTTGGAGCAAGAACGAGAATCACAAAATGGTGCTTAAAGAGAAGCTCATGGATACAAAGATGACATAATCAGATAAGGTGACAACTTATCTCACCCAGATTCGATAGGATCGAGATGAAATGGCAACAATCGGGGAAGCAGTGGATGACTCAAAGTTGGTGAGGACGACACTCAAATGTTTCACGAAGTTGGATAGGTCAAGAGGAAGAGAGATGGTGGGAAATAGGGATAACTATAGGAGACTGTCAGTTAGGTTGTGAGTTTTATGAGCTATGAGTGGACTGTGAGAGACCACCCTCTTTTGTGGATTGCTAGCCTTAACTCGGGGGTGACTGGCTGTTGAGATTTGGAATAATCAGTCTATGGTTGGGTGGAACATCTGTCCCAAGTAGTTGTTTGGACAACTCTTGTTTAAAGATAAGTGTTTTATCTTGTTGATGTGTTATTGTTGTGCGTGAACTCTGTGTATTTGAGAATGATTAGTATGTTGTTGTGTGAATGATTAAGTTGCATTCATGTTAATTTGGTATGCTTTAGATGCATCTATTTTATGGTTATAGACAATAGCTAAATCTGTTTTAATTCGTAGTTGGAAGCTACATGAAATGAGTTAACTGTAAAATGAATTAATTTAGTCAGCATAAATTTCATTTTTATGAGTATTCCGCACCATAATGTCCCTTTGTTGGGTTGGGGATGTTACAGTTGCCCAGGGTACCTGCCCATTGCTGCCCTGATTGTATCGACCCTTTTATTCCGGTAGCTCTGTCACTCTTGGACCCACATGGTTGTCCGCTGTTGTCCCAACACTCGAGCCCTCTTCTAGCAACTGTCCATGTCCGCTAGCTGCTTCAATCATCACTCACCCCGAAAATCTCCTGTACTTGGCTAGCGGCTATACTCTACGTCCATCGGCTACTGTCGTTGCCTTCTACACACACATTTGGCAGGTATAATTCTCTTCTACAAGCACTCAAGCATTTGGAAACCATTGACCATCACCAAGACTTGTTTCCAAGCCATCTTCCACTTCTTAGCTTGACCTATAGGGGCATAATCTTCCATTACTCCACTTTCCATCTCATTTCCCCCTAGGGTCACCCGAGATGCCCCCCTTGTGTATGATTTCTCCTTCACTAAAGCGAGGGGAGTGCTTACCTAACTTACCTAAGGTGACAATGGGTAGGTATTCCCATAGTTCTCACCATCTTGTGGATTGGGTTAGGCTTTGCCCAACCTAAAATTTGTGCTATAACAAAGCCAAACATAAAGATCATACTCATATCATGTTAGCTAAATAATGTAGAAATGAGATTTATAACTACCCACATATTAAACAAAAATGTATGTAACAATTCATGCTTAATTAAAAAAATCAATTAAAGTGGAAGTTTAGGTAAGTTTATAGTGGGAGGGGTCATTTATGACTCTGAGGAAAATTAGGAATCTACCTATGCTTGGTGGTTAGAAACTGCAACAAACAACCAATTGGAGGCATACACTTTATTTTAGGGTCTTTTGATCGTCATTAGATTGGGAATACGATAATTGATAGACATTGAAGATGTAAGGATCATCAGTAAGTCTTCAACTCACAAGGAACCTCCAAAAGACTCCCAACTAGCTTTGATCCTTTATGGAATCACAAAACTTACTCATAATTTGGCCAAAGTTTCCTTTTTTTCACGTCTTAAGAGAAAACCATGGCAAGACAAACAATCTGGGAAAAGAAACCTCTGGCCCGACTCAAGAAACTTTTAAAAAAATGGGGGTTTATCTCTCTCTTATATCCCCTAATCACATCACTCAAGATATCATACATTAGGCATGGCGTTACTAGACCATGAAGCAAGTTATAAAAGAAGGGAAGGACCAAGCGAGTGGGGTGGAAATCCAAGCACACAACTCATCCAAAGAAACACGAGATATATAATGGAGTGATTAAATTTTATACCCTCCACATTTATTTTCTGCTGGAGTGGTGGGATTAATACAATTGAGGTTTGGACATTTATGAATGTTGGGTGGATTGCTGGAGTGTTGACTCCCTCTCTCTAGTTTGTAATCAAGGAACAATTAGCAAATCTATGGTGTGGAAAGGCCATGCTCAATTTCCCACATGGTTTCAACGTTCTGCATGATGGGTAAGTGCTAGAACCTTTTGGTCTTTGCCCTCTTGGAGTTTCAAATTTGTCTTCTCTTAGTCTTGTTCAGATTTAATAGTTTGGTACTAGCCTTTTCTGTGGGGGGAGGAGCCCGCAGAACCTTTTCTCAACCCCTCTTTTTGGCTCACTATCTATGCCTCTATTTGGGTTTTTTATCTCGATAGTTTAGTGCAGTTTCCCTATCTATTATGGTCTTCTCCTTTATTGAATTGTTGGTTAGCTATATATGGCAACCTGATTTGTGGGATATTTGTGGCTTTTTTCTGGCTAGACAGTGGATTCGTTTCTCTAGTGAAATACAAAATTTCCACACACAGTCTGACTTCTCACCCTGAAGAATTTCTTTGGAATTGGTGGCTTTGTTTCATTGTAGTTCTTCTCATATTCCATAAGAGTGTTTTTGGTCCTTCTTTGGACAAATTGGTTTTCCTATATTTTTGTAGTAAACATAGTTTTTCTTTTCTAGTTCTGGAACAACATGGATTCATGAGATCTCAGAGGTATCCACAGGGATTTGATAAGACATGAAGAGCTCCTACAAAGTAATGGAATATCGCTTAGAACTTTCTCGAAAATTCTTCACAATCTGGAAAGGCAACAACAAGAACAATATAACAAGATAATGAGCATTCTAGAACCATATGAGGAAAACATTTAAAAAATTGAAATGCATTGTTATAAGATAAAGCGCTTCGTTCAATACACAAGCAAAGATTACATCTCAGACTCCACGACTCAAGAAACTACAAGTCAAATGGAGGAGAAAACTAATGAAATAGATTATGGACATCAACTCAAGGAACTAGAAGATTTGGACCAGTCTTCTATCCCTCAAGAGGTAAATTTGCAACAACAAATCTCTTAAATGTTCTATAAATCCATATGTATTTTGAATGTGTTTTATAGGCTTTATCCATGTCATGTTAGTATCTATATAGCTACAAGAAGACTGAGAATGAAAATATCAGATAATAGGGGGGAAACCTAATAACGTCGCTGATTATTTTTTGAAACAACATACCTGTATTCTTTGTAATATTTTACCATTTTTTACCACCTTTTAATACAAATATTCTATAGTCTCATTTAAAAAAACAAACAATATATATAAATAACAATTTTTTAATGAAAAAAGTTAACCTTTAATCAATTTTTTTTTTCTATTTATTTTCTTTTATTCTTAATATTTATATCGCTTACATTCCTTTTACAATATGGTTGTCTTGAATTTTTTTTTAGGTTAAAGGAATATTCAAAATAATATTTATTTTAAATCTTATATGTAAATGCTATAGTTGAAATGTTTTATGTATTTTTTTTTTCCAAATAATGAGAAAGTAAATTGACATTTTTGATTTAACATTTGGTAATAGAATTACATATATTAGATGTTAATATTGCACATTCCAACAATAGTAGGGGTATTTGAGCAGGTTGATTATCTTAATGATAAACTGAAAAAAAGATAAAATTATAAACATTTAACTTTCTTCTATTTTAAAAATATCTATAAAGTAGTATATTATTTAAAAAATACTAAGATTTGTTGTTTGTAATTCTGGAAATAAACTGTGTAAGGAGTTTTTGAAACGTCCTTACACAGTTTCAAAAACTCCTTACATAGTTTATTTCCAGAATTACAAACAACATTACGAGGAAACTTTCTTCTATTTAAAAAATCTATAAAATAGCATATTATTGAAAAAATATCTATAAAGTAGCATATTATTTAAAAAATGCTAATATTTGTTATTTGTAATTCAAACCATGTAAGGAGTTTTTGAAACGTCGTTACACAGTTTCAAAAACTCCTTACATAGTTTATTTCTAGAATTACATACTTTAAATACTAAGATTTGCTTAAGTTATATTAAAAATTTATTAAAACTTACATTAAGTTATATTAAAAGTATGAATAAGCACATTGCAAATATTTTCTTTTTGAAAGCTTAAAGCAATTAAAATTAGCTAGCATTGACACTTGTTCCATAAAATTCATAATATTAAAAAATTAAACGATTAAAAACTTACTATACGAATCACATTGTTCAAAACTTACTGACACTCATCAACAACAATGGGTGAAGTTGCTTGATCAACCATGTGCAAATTTAACAGTGGTATGTATAGCAGGACGGAAAACATTACTAATGTTACAGGCTAGATTTATGACCAACATGTTGATATACATACCATTGCCCACTGGTGACCAACTTATGTAGAACCTATTGTACTAGTGTAATTTGATTCACGTTCTTATGTGTATATAAACATAACAACAATACAAAAGTCAATACAAATAATCCAATTAAACCTATTTAGATTATTCGTGAACCATCGTGCTGCTCTCCTCCTTTGGTTACTCTCCTAACTATGCTAAACAAATGAATAAGTTAAACCGCCAATAGTCTCTCAAGTCATCATTCCATAATCAATATAGAAAATAGAGTCTACCTTTTTTTCAAAGAAAAAGAAAAAAGTCTTTATATTTGATATATTTTTATTGAAATTAGAATATACATTGACTAGCAGAAAAAAGGCTGAGAAAAGAGAGGAACATGACTTTCCAGAGAATAGTGCTTGTATGACATACAATAGCCTTTCTTCAAAAAATGAATTCTCCTATACTATCTATCAACAGTTCCTTTAAAAAACCAACAAACAAACTTGACAACCTGTCAACCAAGTCAACCCTTTTTATCTTTCTTCTTTTTAACTTCTATCCAACCTCATGAAGGTGTTCGCGTTGCTACCAACCGAAGGTTAGATTTTGGAGCTTTAAAAATTACAAGTAAATGCTGCTCCTTATCAGAATCTAAATTTTCATATTCATGAGCTCTCTTTACTCCTCTAGTTGAAACTTCAATATCAACCATCTCTCAGGATAAAGTGTCTCTCAGAATTATCCATTCTTCATGTACCTCCAAAATTCGATCTTTATTAACATTCTTCACTTCTCTATGAGTGGACATATCTTCATAATTCCCATAATCTTCATCTTCCTCAAGTGGGGACTTGTAGGATTGTCAACTTTTGGGCTTGAAGGCTTAACCCTTTTTCTTCTTTGTGTGGATTCTTGCTTGAGGACATGTTTCTTCTAGATGCCTTGTTTGATGATAAACCTGACACCTAAATGTTTTATTTCCATAATACGATGATTGTATCATTTAAAATTTGCCCATTTTAAATTCAATCTATCAAGAAGCCCCTTGTTGATATCAATCTCTATGTAGATTAGTGCATAAATGAATAAACGCTGCTTTGTCTGCTCAAGACATGCTTTCAGAAATTTTCCTAATGTGTTTCCAATATATTTGATAACTAGAGGATGCCAAAAGGGAAGAGGCATATTCGATAGTTGAACCCAAATACGTATTTTGGAAACTACCATAATTGAGGGATCAAAATCTTGGAACCAAGGAGTAAGGAATAGATCAACTCTTTCCCAAATCGCAGGCCCCTCATTGAGGACTTTCTCGTAATCATCATAAATTTAGAAATTAGCTATGAAAAAACCCCTGGAACACAATATAATTTCACATTGTTTTGRCCAATTTGTATGAATCTACTAATATAGTTTGGCTAAGCGTGGCCTAAACCCATTAAAATGGTAAGTTACTACAAATGCTTTAAGGGTTTCAAACAATTCGTTTACCTCTTAATAATTGAGCTTTAGGGCTAGCTCCTCTTCTAGTTTCTCTTCTATAGATGGACTTGACATGGCTAGGATTTGGGCCGATGATTATGGAGCCTTTGATTTCACTACATCCTAATGGGAAAATAGATTGGAAGAAGAAAACCCCCCAACTTCGACAACTCCTACTTGTAATTGCATAAATAATATAATGGATGAGTCTTTACCAATGTTGTGTTCCCATACTTGTGAATAGTTTTGAAGATCTTTACCCTCATATATAATATGCTGCCAATCACATAGAATCGCTTGACTTTCTCAAGAAAAAGCTTGATGTTGACCACATAATCTATTTGATTTATCCACATCAATTTTCACTTCCCATTGAGTAGCTTTATACAATTTTTGAGTTTTGTGGAAGGGTTGGTTTCTTTTTTCACCTGGCTGCTCCCTCGAGATGGAGGTGATATCATGCCTAACCTCTTTAGTGAGACAGATGGCCTTGCCAAAAGTCATCCACTCCTCCCTTGGCATTCTACATGTGCACACAAAATTCTCCCATCAAAATGGCATTGAACTTTGCTTCCATGTTAAATAGCCAACCCTTACCTAACTCTTATCAATAGTAGAGTGTTCAACTAACAAGAACATACTAGCCCGACATGAGTAGAGAGAATATGTTAGCAAGAATTTGATCCTTTCTTGGATCCCCAACCTCCATATTACCTCTAGCTTCCTAGAAACACTATCAACATGGCATTCAAACGCTATAGGAAGATGCCAAAAGAAAACCAAGGCAAATTCTAAGGACGGCCACAACACATCCTTAACCTCCCTCATAGCTAATCCAAACCCCACATATCCAATCCAGAGACCCTCAACATCCCAACTCTCTGCATGAATAATCATCTCTTAGATTTGATCTGCCACTGAGAGACTCCATCTCCAACAACCCTAAACACCTCCAATAAATAGACTTTACATTTATGTGAAATAAATAACTACAATGGAAAATTAAATGAAGGTTGAGTTTATTTTTTGGATTGGTAATGATTGAAAAGTCAAATTGATATCTTTTCACCATTTAGAGTTAAAAACATAATCTAATTATTTTTCGACTATAATTTTGCTATGTATGAACCTAAAATTAGTTATTTTTTAAAATTAATAATGATAAAAAATGTCAAATCAATATATTTTATCCAATTAGAAGTTAAGAAAAATAATTTAAAATAGTATTTTTCAACTCAATTTTGAGAAGATTATAATTTTGCAATGTACGAACTCAAATCTAATAATAAAAAATGGAAATAATAGTTTTTGAATGTTTTGGGGATGTGTGAGGTCACAAATTCAAGACCAAAGAGTCTAATCAACTATGCCCAACTATGATAATCATGATGATGGTTATTAATGTTCATCGAGACCAACTTTGGTTTATGAGATCTTAACAAAAAAGCTAAGGATTTAGTTGGTTTTGTTTATGAGACCTTAACAAAAAAGGCAAGGATTTACTTGGTTTGGTTTAAAATTTTATTTCCGTCTTCTAAAAAATTGAAGAGAAGAGTTCCTAAAGCTCCATGGTTCTCGTGAGTTAAAATGTTAGGAAGGTTGATATTGTAATAAATATTATAAAATTGAGATATAGTGTGGGTGTTAGCATGACAT
Source organism: Picea mariana (assembly GCA_032191745.1). Lineage (NCBI taxonomy): Eukaryota > Viridiplantae > Streptophyta > Pinopsida > Pinales > Pinaceae > Picea > Picea mariana. Next base: position 121,150 of record JASDQU010244698.1, on the reverse strand, counting down.
TTTAAGAGAAAGTGCTTCTCTTCTTCAACCCTCATAGTGTCACAAAGATGACCAATTCTTTCAACCCATGACCTTTGAAGAATTTTCCAACACCCTATTTCATTGTGGAGTTTGTTGGAGGTTTCTAAACTTCAAAGAAAAATAATAAGAAGGAAAAAATCAGAGGCTAAATTTCACATGGACTAATTTAGCATGTTTTTTTTTTTTTTAAAAGTTTTGCCAATTTCCATTTTTTAAAAAATATTTGCCTAAATTTTATAGGAAAAGAGTATTTTACTTTAAAAATAGCTCATTTTTTTTTTATATACTATATAAAATCCTTAAAAATTTAAATATTTTTACAAAAATAACACAAAATTTTTATGCTTTGTATTTTAATAATTAGTAAAATTTTGAAAGTTTTTTATACCATAAATATGTATTTTTAATTTTTTTCTTAAATACCACTTTGAGGTGCTCTACAACTAAGTATGGGGGAGATTGTTACATAAAGCCATATTAAAAAAAAATAACAATAATAAAAATAAAACTGGTTCAATTAAAAAATAAAACAACAAAAATAAAAGTATCAATTAAAAAAAATTATATGCACTGTTTAAAACTTTTACACCTTAAAAAATAAATTAGATAAGAAGAAACACATGTTCTTCTTAACCATTAGATCAATAAATCCACTTAAATAAATATAATAATTTATTAAAACTTAAATTACCATGATATTATGATATTGTTACTGTTACTATTTAAAAATTAATAAATAAATATTTCGCATAATTTAAAAAAAGCCCCCGCCTCCCACCCTCTGATATTATGATATTGTTACTGTTACTATTTAAAAATTAATAAATAAATATTTCGCATAATTTAAAAAAAGCAGTAATAAATATTTCACATGATTTTCAATAGTGGAAGGGCTCAGCAATTGATCAAGTACCTTAGCGAACACACCATAGAAAACCCATTCCGGAGGGACAAGCAGGTCATATTTAGAATTATTATTACATCAAACGGAGAGGCTTTTCACTTCAGACACTTATTTTGAGAATACTCGGTGAGCTCTGAAGTGTCGTGAGATATTGGGGCTCAATTCTCTGTGATCTCGGTCCGCTGGAGACTTAAATCCCTGGAGGTTTCAGCCATAATTTGAGCGAAAATGGTGTTAGCAGAGCTAGGCGGGAGCATCTCCCGCGCTATCCAGCAGATGAGCAATGCCACAATTATTGACGAGAAAGCATTGAACGACTGCCTGAATGAGATTTCGAGGGCGTTACTGCAGTCTGACGTTCAATTCAAAATGGTCCGCGACATGCAGATGAACATAAGAAAGATTGTCAATTTGGAAGATCTCGCCGCTGGTCACAACAAACGCCGGATCATTCAACAGGTTCTATAAACCTCCTAACCCTATACTCTTCGAATTTGACTGATAATCCTAACCCTAACCCCGATTCCCACCAAAAACCTAATTTGGGTATGAATTGCATTAGCAAGGGATGGGGTAGATTGAAAAATAAGTGTGAATTATTCTCTGATGAGATCGCGCCTTAGACAATGTTGAGTAAGGGCGGTACGATACAATTAGGTGGTTCTTATTTAATTTGGTCCATAGCAACTGTACAAGGGGTCATCTGATGTTGAATCTATTTCCCAATGCATTTCCCTTGCCAAAAATAAAAGCCTAAATGAAGTTAAGGGCTGAAAATGCAGCCTATGGTCTTCCTAACGATATTTTTGGTCTCCAAATGTTTGAAAAGTCTGAGTAAAACAACGGAACTGGTCTCCAAAC
>JASDQU010244698.1:72003-83403 GCA_032191745.1 Picea mariana | reverse complement strand
CTTATGGCTTGGCTTCCTTCTAGTGGTTAGAATGAATGAAGGAGGTGTGGGCCCATAACCTGTTAGAAAAGTGGGTGTGCTCGTTTAACCATAGACAATATAGCAATATTGTCACCCAACCATAGGCACAAATGCCACCCCCAAGCACCTTAACCTTGACAGAGAAGAATTCCGGTAGAAAATCAATAGCCAACCAAGGCTAATGCACCACGCAAGGATAACCAAGACTGATCAAAAAGTCCAACCTAGAAAGACCGAAATTACAGGTTGCAGTAACTGCAGCTGCAGCTACTCTCGAGACTTGCGCACTACTAAATTTCTGTAGTGCGCACCATTAAATTTCTGCAGTTGTGAGTTGTGTCTTCCAAATGAGCTCTGGAGTCCTGTATTTATACTGCTCCTCCTTAGCTTTCTGGGCCGACATCTCATTCTGGAGGCTAAGAACTCAATATTAAATATTTCCTTTAGCTGACTTGTCTTCTAGGGTTATGTCCAATGCTTTAGGGTTTCTTCTTGCTTCCTGGAATATTATAGTCTCATCAATGGTTACAAGTGGAGGTTAATACCTCCCGTAGCTACCATAATATCAACAAGGATTAGGTAGCTTCATCAAAATTGGATGGTATCAACTGATGTCCCTAGAGGATCGAGGTAGAAGCAAAGGCTAGACACGAGGCAAAGGATGAAGGATCATACTAATGATGTGGATCCCAATATAAGTGATGGTGGAACATAGCTTGTCATTTATGTTTGTCATTTAAATGTTCTTGCTTGTTTATTCATAATGTTTTCTTTCAAAGTTTCAATATAATCATTAATATACTATGGATGGCATTTCTAACTTCATAACAATGTAGTATTCATCTACAAGTAGCACAAATATGCATGTTTTCGTATATTTTGTAGCTAATTTGTCTTTTTGCATGTTTTTTTAATATAATCGCAATATATATATATATAAAAAAACGCTCCCGGGATGCTCCGCTCCCGAGGATTTTTGGAAAATGACGCTCTCGCTCCGCTCCCGAGGATTTTTGGAAAATGATGCTCCCGCTCCGCTCCACGCTCTGGCAACCTTGATTTGGCCATCCAAATGCCTTCAATGCCACATGTCATCATTCTAAGCAAGGTGTTCCTTCTTTAACTTCTTTTTTCACCACCTATCATGCCCTAGGCTTCCTCCATGGTAGGTGTTTTACTCCTCTGAGCTTTGTCTTGCTACAAACCATGGTCTAAACCTGTTATAATGTAGGGTGTTCCTTTTCTAGGGTTGTGTCTAGTCCTTACCTTGCCATAAATAATACCTTGGACACTCTTTGAGGTAGGGCGTTCATCCTCTAGGGTTTGTTTGCTTGCTCACATCCTCCATCTATGTGGTCTAGTGTCCTGAATGTAACCAAGGAACAAGGCTCCTCATTAATGATGTAACAAAAGATATCATAAGCCATGTAACCATGCCTCCAAATCCGTGTCAAGTGCACCCAAGTGGAACCTCATGGTGAAGTGTCTCCAAAAAAGTCTCCATCAATACCTCCCAAGTCTCTTTTTGCAACCTGTGACTACCACTAAACTCTGAGGATCTGTTGTGCCAGTGAGCAAAGAAAGGCCCGCAAAAATGTGAAATGAACCATGCCTTTTCAAAGGGTAACAATTCTTAAGAGTTATTATACCAGGAATAGGAAACTGATCAAAATCTCAAATTTATCTTTATTTTAGTTAATAGTCAATGCCACCTAGAGCTCAAATGTGACACCATACTAATTAGGTGTCCATAATCTCTCCACAGCTTGGGAAGTCTGCAATGGCCAGTATGTGTAAACTTTAAAGTGTCTCATTCCAAGTAACTCGTGCATGCTCCAAATCTTCTCTAATATAGGCTAATGATAAAGACCCATTACTTCACCTAGGGAAGCTCCTGCAGCACAAGCATTGACTCCTTGTCTCATATACCACCAAAGATACACAATAAAATATGAGGGTACTCGGCCAGCTTGAGAAAACAAGACTGTGGAAGAAATAGACCAGCATATCTGCCCATAACCAGCTCATGTCTTTGTATTTGCATATCAATCAATGCACAAAAAGTATGAAGGTAGTCAACCAGCTTGAGAAAACAAGACTGTGGAAGAATTGGACCTGCGTATATGCCCACAGCCAGCCTATGTCTTTACATTTGCAAACCAATCAATACAAGGAGTTATGACGGTAGTCAACCAGCATGAGAAAACAAGACTCTGGAAGAACTGGACCTGCGTATCTGTCCACAACCAGTTTTACATTTGCAAATCAATCAAAATCAGACCCCTGATAGCAGATTCTCATTTGAAACTCTTGGCCTTAGAAGAGAGCTACGTGGTTGTTATTGGTGACAAACAAGACCATCAACATGGCATTTGATAAACTAGTAAAGAATATATCCATGCAGAGAATGACCATTCACACAGTTATTTACTAGAAAGGAATGTACTCCTGCAACCAATTCAATGCAGATTCTCTTTAATTGGTACATTAGGCACTGCATCCATGAAGTAGGTTTAGAAAACTGGTAGGGGGGTCACTAGATCTATTCTGGTTCACCCCATCCCTGGTAGGGTGAAGGTAACCTAGGGGGCATAAGGTAACCCTCGCCTCCCTAAACCCAGGTTTTACACTTTTACGTTTGTTTTTCTTGGGTTACCAATCTCCCAGCACCATAGAATAAGGTCAAATTTGTTACTTTTTTCTGATCGTGGCAAGTTCGTTCAACACTGGTTGGTTGAAAAAGGCATACCCTTGTGTTGATTCATTGGTGTGGTCGACAATTTATTGAAATGTTCAGTAGGGTTCCATTCTTGCTGTGGTATGTGCTACCTGAATGGCAAGAGTTTCAGAGGAATGAGGCTGGGTGCAAGTCCAAGGCAATTATGGTGGAATAGCAACGCCTCAAACCTGGCACTTAAGCTGAAGGAAGTCCACTGTATCCAGTGCAGCCTCTCCAGGCCTGTTTCTCGAAGCACTTCCGAAGAAAAAAAACATTACAGCGGAAAAAGGGGGAGGAAAGGAAAAAGGCATACCTCTAACCGAGCTTCAGCTCTCATGGCAGCCCAGATGGGATCAGCAGACATCAACTCGGTAAGATTTTTGGAACCCTCTGTGGGAGGCTTGGCGCTTGATCCAGGTGGTGCTGACACAGAGGGAGACACCAAAGGCGTGGCAGAAGATGAGGACTGCACATGGGATTCCAATTCCCTGGCAGAAGCAGCAGCAGCTGCTGCAGCCCTTGCCCCATCTACTCCCTTGCATCCGTTTCCTCTATTAGATTCCACTGGTATTGGGTTTTGCTCGTCTTCATCTGTCCTGCTCTGCATATATGCAGGAAATATGCTCTCCCATTGGCGTTCAGGACCCAGAAGCTGACCCAAGTTCTTCTCCTCTTTGACTGACAATGAATTTGAAAGAACACGGTCCCTGTTTGTGGATTCACCCCTCTGCTCTGACTGCCCATCTCCTGATGAAAACATCTCTAGGCTTTTCGGTCTTGAACTGTAACTTTCTTCTCTGTTCTCCATATGGGCTCTCAAGATATCATTAGTATGTCTGAATGTTTTCCCCGCGGTCCCTGAACAGGGAAATTCCAGCGCGGAAATTCCCTGACTTCCAAAATTGAAACGCATTTTGTTGCTTCTCCGTATGTTTATGCTGCTATTGCAATCAACTACCCTCGTATGTTCATATTTAGAGTGTAGTATATCACTGCCTGCTATCAATAAATCTGAAAGTGGTAAAGCCATTTGTTTCTACAAAAATGGAAAACAGAAACAACGGAAAGAGATGCAGCCACTCCAATTGCATTGGCCGAGGAACGACCAGTACGTGATACCTTTAACCGCATCTGCTGGTGCGTATCAATTAAGTACAGGAATGTCTATCTATTTAAATATCTAATGACCGATGCTTAAAATTATGCTATCGAGAGCTATTGCTATTGGCGATTGGAAATCGTAATGAAAGTATTGTGGAGAAAAAAACCTCCGTTGCAGAAACCATGTTTTTCATGCCACCCTTTATGCCAAACAGGTGTTTGATGTCGTCACTTTGTTAAAACATAAAGTGTGTTCTTTGACAGTAAGGGGAACGGCAAGGAGGAATTTGAATCGACAAAAACTACCTTCTTTCTCATTTTTGGATAATCATTCACAGTATTTTAAAGAGCATAAATAAGTTTAATTTAACATTTTCCAAGTTTGAATTTTTTTTAATGGCCGAAAATAAGGTTCTTTGAAAAATAAATCGTTAATCATCCGAATATGAATATTTATTCAGATGTATCCTAATCATTCGAATATGAATATATATTCATATGTATCCTAATAATTTGAATCCTTATCATTTGAAAATGAATATATACTCATATGTATCCTAATCATTAGAGAAAAAGGAAATTCATAATATGAAAAATTAAAATTATAGTTTTATTAATTTCCTTATATATTTTGTAAGATAATTTGATTTTAATTTTTATTTATATAATTTGTTTTTTGATTTGTTTTTATTTTTTATTTATGTGATTTGTTTTTTTTCTTTATATTAAACCAAGAGAGTTATTTTTCATAAAATAAATGTTTTTTTTTTTCAAATTAATATAAAAAATCTAAAACTCCTCCTCATATCTTATTCAAGAATTATTTTCTAGGTCCAAAATCCTTTTCATTCAACCATATTAAAGTTTTGAGGGAATATCTAATCTACATTTGATAAGCCAATACCAAAGAAATAGTCGAGGGAATTATGTGTGTACATTCACATAGCATGTAAGTGTAAGTCATCTCCCATTAATGTCGATCTTGAAAGTTGGGGACTCATCTTCCCTGATCATTTTGTTGTCTTTGAAACTCAATGTTTTGCACCTTGAATATGGGAAGTGTTACTCGTTGATTACCAAGGCTTTGGACCTTTAACCTAGGTCTCGGGGTAAAGTTGGATGGATCTTATAATGGGAAGAAACAATTAGAAGAACTACTAAATTTATTTGGTTGGGTCAAGATAGTCACTCAATCCAAGCAAAAAATAAAAAAGTAAGGTAAGCAAAGATTGGCATAGATTCTCACTTTTTAGAAGAGGACCTATATAATGTTTCTTTCAAGGAGGAGGAAACTAAAGAATGACATTTTCTCATATACTTGAAATAATATCATACATAGGGAATCAAGTTAGGGACCATTTAGAATGAATTAAAGAAAGTGATAAACCCTCTATATTTTATTTTGACCTTTTTTATCTGGAAAAACACTTCAAAAAATAATGAACTCAAGGAATCACGAGGGGGTCATGGTGGAGAACTTGCCTAATATTAGAAAAAGGTTTGATTTTCACTTTTAAAAACATATTTATTGAGTACCATTTGGATAATAGTTTTGTCGGAGTTAAAGAAGCATGTGAATAAGCTATCCCTTCTAAATTTTGGAGCTTTGAGAGGGACTTTGTGGGGTTGAAATTACTAGAGAAGATATTTTGGAAACTTTAAACAAAACAAAGAATTGAAAAAGACGTAATTGTAAATGGGATTCCCTTTGAATTCTTTAAAATGATATGGAAAGTGGTTGGTTAGGAGATGTTGTGCATGGCTAAGAAATTTTTCATTGAGGGAGAATGAGTGAATTAAAAATTGATTAAACTAATCCCTAGGAATTTAGTCAAGGACACGTTGGTGCTTTGCGTCCTATCTATTGTTTTCATGTATCTTATGAGATTTTAAGCAAGGTGCTTGTTATGAGGATTAAATGGGCAGAAGCTTGTATTATTTGACCTTAGCAAACACGATTCTTTTAGGGCAAATAAATCCTTAATAAAGTGTTGACAACCTGGGAGAAGGTTGAGTGGGCCAAAGAGTCTAGTTAACAAGTTCTTTGCTAAAAAATTATCTTGATGAGGCTTGTGATAGATTATATTGCTCTTTTATAACTAGTGTGATATCTTAATTAAGGATTGGTCATTGCTTTATGTCCATAGTTAATGCTCTTTTCTTTGATCCTTCAACATTTGTTTCAATCAATGAGGCTCTCTTAGACAAGGATGCCCTCTTACACATTATATTTATGGTTTCAGTGTAAATTTATTGGGTTATCTTCTTGAGGCTAGTAGAATTCAAGGATAGATCAAAGGCACTTTGATACCTGGGGGTTGAGGTGATTAATAACCATTTTGTTAATGATTTTTTTTCCAAGGAACACCTCATGGGGAAACCCTTAAGCACTTCCCTTCATTCATGGATGGTACCCAATGCAAACCTGTCAGTGTTGATTACATCACCTGACCTAGTAGGAACATCACATGAGGTACACAACAAAGGCAACCAACTCAAGTGATTTATCCTAGCACCTCATGCATGAAACTCAAAGCACTCAATTGTTGATGATTATCTCTTATATAATCATCTCTCTCAAAATTCATTTGATACGACTTTATAATGTCTCATCATATTTTGCATTATGGGTGAGGTAGTAATTAGTTACACGAAGTCCAATTTTTGGTTGATTGGTGTTGAGGACAAGCCATCATGGTTGACCTAACCATGGAAGTGTATGCGAGATGGCAACATTATCTACTACTTGGGAATTCCCTTTGGGATAAATCTCTCTTAGAAATATTTGGGAGTGTTGTTTACTAATGCTACATAAAATAATTAAAAGTTGGTGACATAAGGACCTTCCATTCATTGAAAAAATTGTAGTTCTTGGAAAAACTCTTCAAGCTCTTCACATTTATTGTGTCTCTTTGCAATTTCCTTATACTTCTGATTTTGTCCAATTAAAGGAACTTTTAAGGAGTTTCCAGTGGTCCAAGTTGTTATAAAAGTAAGTGTGCTTGTTTCACCGTAGACAATATAGCAATATTGTCACCCAACCATAGGCCGAAGCCATCCCCGAGCACCTTAACCTTGGCAAAGAGAATAATTTTGGAAGCAAACCCTAGACCCAATAGCCAACCAAGGTAGCCTACCTCTCTCAAGAGCTAGTGTACCAAGCAGAAAGTCCAAACCATAACCAAGAGAAATTCCAAGCCAAAACCAAAAATTTTCCAGTTGCAACAGCTGCAGCTGCAGCTCCTCTCCAAACTTGCGCACAACTGGTCTTATGCAGTTGTGAGAGAGAGTGTGTCAAATGAGCTCTAGCGCCCTCTTATTTATACTACTCTATCTCACTTGACTGGGCCGACTTCTCTTTCTGGAGGCTAATAACTCAATATTAAATATTCTCTTGAGTCGACTTGTCTCCTAGGGTTCGTATCCAACTGTTTAGGGTTTCTCTAGCTTCCTGGAATATTCTAGTCTCATCAAAGGTTACACATGGAGGTTATACCTCCCGCATCTACCATAATATCAACACTCCCTCTTAGATAGGGAGGTATTAAAAGCAATGGTCTTGAGCACAAAAAGACCATTCAACCAATAGCATCATCATAGCTACACAAGTTATCTCATGATCAAATCATGAGCACCATCATCACTATCAGTATCATTTGATAGCATCGACTGCATCATCTCTCGAAGCCATACTCCATCTAGGTAATCGAGCATGATGTTGAATAAGTCACTTACTCCATAGAGTGATACAAGAACCATTCTTCTAATCTGGACATATGTCCTAGAAGAATAATTGTTCCAACAGATGTTGGAAGCTACGCCATGGGCTATGAGGACTATTCTTCTAATCTGGACATATGTCCTAGAAGAATGACTATCCTTGACCATTTTCCACAGGGAGAATGTTTGTCCATCAGCATATTGACTATCCATCTTGCTGGTAATCATCTCTAACACTAGTGATAGTCTTCATGGCAATCAGAACAATTCCATTCAATAGAACACAATTGTGTCTGTCCATAATAGTACATAACTATTATCCAGTGGTACACAACCACACTGAGTAGCACAAGGCTACTAACCAGTGACACATAGTCACAACCAATGGAACACATCCACCACAGTGGCATAAAACTATTGTCCACAGACATACGATCCCCACAACAATCATATCATCTGATATCAACTTGCATAAAAATATCATGATACAAGCTGAGTCATCTGGGCCATTCTTCCACTCACATCTGTGAGACCTGGAAGAGAATCTACCATGAGAGAGTAAAACATCAGCCATGGGCTATCTGGACTATTCTTCCCAAGCATAGAATAATAATTGTCCCTGATTTCTGAGCTTGGACCATTCACCTAACTCAGCCATTCCTTCGGCACTAATAACAATGCAACCTGGAGAGAATGAGTCTGCCCTAGGGAATGCATGTCCTTGATTGTTGAACCTGGACAGTTCACCTAACTGGGCCATTCCTCCGACACTAATCACAGTGCAACCTGGAGAGAATGAGTCTGCCCTAGGGAATGATTGTCTGAACCATTTCCTATGAAAATGATTGTCCTACACCAACCTCCAAAACAGGCCATTCTTTGAAACTGCTCACAACTGTGAACTTCGAAAGAATGACTGTCCGGTGAGGTGGACCATTCTACTTGACCACTACTCAGAGTGACTGCCAAGAAGAATGATTGTCTTAGACCATTCCCCCACACTGGCCACAAGGGGAATCGATGTCTATGGTAAATCAACAATCTATTAGACCATTTTCATTATGAAAATGATTGTCCGATCTAGACCATTTTCCAAACTAGAAAATTACTGTCCATTAGAAATCTCAAACCACTTTCCGAACTGGAAAGAAACTGCCCATCCTGGACCATTTTTCGAACTGGAAAATGACTATCCATAAATCAAATAACATATCAATGCTCCCTCCCAACCTGGGAGTAATCACTTCTTTTTCCAATAAGGAAGTCGTCTTCACGAGCCCCAGCTTGTCTGCAAATGTTTCATCTTGGACAGAGGCTTTACCAAAATATTTGTTATCTGCTCATCTGTGGAGATATACTGGAGAACCACTTCTCTCTTCTGGAATTTATCACGGAGAATATAATGTTTGATCTCAATGTACTTCGATCTGTCATGGAACACCAGTTTCTTTGAAGGCTTCACATAGCTCTAATATATCATGGTCAAATTCAACACCTAATCAGACGATTCATAAACCAACTTACGGAGCCACATTGCTTTTGTACAAGCATAACAAGTTGCAATATACTCTTATTATGTAGTGTTGAGTGCAACATAATTATGTTTCTTGCTAACCCATGACATCGTGGCAAAGCTCAAACTGAAACATATCAAGTATCACTTCTTCTATCATAGGAAGTTTTCGCCACACTTCTGCTGTGTATGAGATACTTTTCATCAAGTTACTTGAATCCATACAAGGTCTCCTCCATTTGTATACATGGGTCTCTTTATGGTATAAGCTTCTTTCTCAATTTGCTTTATTTGGAAGAACAATCTTTTACATGCAAATTTCAATCCATGGATACTGCAAGCGGTATATCTGGTTTACTAGAACAAGTTGTCGTCATGGTCTTCTCCCTCCTTCTAGAAGAATCTCTAGTTCTGAATCTCGCAAAGCTTTCATTCATAAGTCTTTTTCACATTTTCTTACATACACAACTTCCATTTCTTTTGTTTGATTCCTTCTAGTGGGTACAAACCAAGCTAGTCATCTTATGATTCTCGGTATAATAACTAGTTGTTCTGGATTTTATTTCTTTCCTGGAATCTTCATGATCCGGCAGGATCTTTTATGATTATGGTTGAGTTTTAAACTTGCATGAATAATTAAACCATTTTAGAATTTTAATGAAAGAATGAGGAAAAGAAGAGGATTATATCAGTCAAATACACATATGCAGATCTGAAAACAATAATGAACAGCAAACCATAAGAACGCAGGTTGATAACGGAGCTCGACACAATGTTTGCCTACGTCTCCGGGCCTTTTTCCTTGTGGGGGAGGCTTCTTTATTTCTGCTCAAGTGCTCAAAATTACATCTCAGCAATGCCCAAAGGCTACAAGACTGATCTGGTCTTCTAGTCACAGATCTCAAGAACCCATTGAAAGAAACGGCATGCAAAACTGATGCTCCAAGCTCCCAGAAACGATCCGACAGCGTTTCCAACTCAAAGGCTTCCCTGCAACAAACTGACTTTGGCTTGGCTTTCCAACAGCATAACTCTGCAAAAATGACTGTCCCTTGACCTCAAACAGGCCTGGTTTATATAGGAATGGAGTTGGTTTCACATCCCCAACTTCCTCCAAGAATCTGGCCTCCAAAAAAGCCCAATATCCCCCAAAATTGGAGAAAATCAGCTAAAACTGGGCTGAATTAATTATAAAAACTAAATTTTATAACAACAAAACCCATTTTTCAATAGTTTTGGGCCGCAGCCCCCAAATGGCACGCGCCCTTGGTCATATCGTTCGGCATGTGCCCATGTGGCTACGCCCCTATGGCGCTAGCCCCTGCTTTTTACGCGCCAGCTCCCGGTCACGTGGCGGGTGGTTTGGAACCATGGGCTAACTGTTCGCGGCTATAGGGCTAGAACCCTGGGTCCTATGGAACCGCATAGGACCGTTGTCTTTATTCCCGCGCCCGTTGGTTGGCATCTGGTCCTACGACCGATCAATAGGCCCACGGCCTAACTGCAATAGCAACTCCGCGTTATAAAAGGGATAGGCCCCGGTCATACGACATGTGACCGCACTTTGGGCCAACCGTTCAACAAACTTCGCCAACATAACGTATAACAAACCACCAACGATGGGGTGCCACGTGGTTGCCCCTGAGTGGGCCACGTGGCACCCTTTTTCCACCAACCAGAACTTAACACGTGTCGTCATTTGATTGGGCCACCTGTTTGCCACATAAACCGTCGTACTGCCAACTGTTGTTCTGTCGTGCTGCCACATCATCGATGACGTCACCTGGGGCCACGTGTCACCCTTTCAGTGGTGACACGTGTCACCCCAAGATTGGCTCAACCGTACATCCAAACGTCCATTTCTGCATGCCACGTGGCACTCCCAGATGCTGCCACGTGTCCCCTGTAAGGACCTGCCACGTCATGCCACGTGTCTGCCCCGTCAGCGTGCCACGTCACCTGATGATGTCAACGTGCCACATGTCACCCTCTGAGTGGTGACACGTGTCACCTCCGTACTGGTCCATCCGTATGCTGAAAAGGCCAAATCCGCCTGCCACGTGTCACCTTCCTATGCTACCACGTGTCATCATCCGAGGCTGCCACGTGTCGTGTTCTGGTACCGCCACATCACCATACGGACATGCCACGTCAGCACTGTACGGCCTGACACGTGTCTGTACGGACAGGTACAGTCAACATCCAAAATTTTGCCTGTTTGGCTTTTCGGACAGAACACGATATCTTCTCCATACGGACTCCGTTTGACATAAAAATTATACCACCGGAATCAGGAGGACGAGACGGACGCAATGGCACAGGTTTC
>JASDQU010244698.1:51549-68235 GCA_032191745.1 Picea mariana | reverse complement strand
GAGCGTGCAGGGACAAACGTCGATAACAGGTACTTCTATCATCCTTCCTTCTCATGTGTTAGTTTAGATAGATTTGAAGGAAATTCAGTGTCCACGTTAAGCATTTTTCTGTCTAGGGTTAAGGTCAAGCTCTAGAGGTCGATCTACTTGTCCGCAGGCAGATTTTCCTACAACATGGGGGATCCAGTATGTATATTTTGAGTAGATAGTCATGATTAGAGTAGTGCAACGTCTATGTGATGGTTCCTATCAGAGGCTAGCATGGTACCCTGGGATTACGAGGCTGTGCATTTCATTAACTAATGGAGATGAGTGGATCTTTGTAGGGGGAAGTCACTTTGACTTCCCATTAAGCTTCAGTATTGGGGGGAGCACGTCACTTGGTGATTCATTGAGGTCTTGTAGTACCTCACTATGGAAACAACATGTTTAGTTGGTGGAGGACATGTTGGGGTTGGTACGGTCTTGGAGGACAGACTCATTTCGGGTTGAGACCGTGTGTTATTTGCAGGAGACTCATGGTATTGATATGTTACATGACTATATTTCACAAGGCATTGCAATTCACATTCTGATATGGGATCCAGAGATTGGAGTGCTTGGTAGTTCAATGCTTGATGGAGTTGAGTTTTCAGTAGAGTGGTTACCCAAGGAGTTGACTAAGATTCTTTGGACATTGATCATTCTACTCATCAAGAGCATGCGGGTCTCATGCATGGTGAGCACTTGGAGAAGCCACATCTTGAGGGGAGTCTACCTTGTGTCACACAGGTGGATATGGGACCCTGGTATCATATGAGGTTGGATTCAGTTATTGCTTGAGGACAAGCAATATTCCAGCAAGCAGGACTGTAATGTCCCCATTTTGGGACATTATAACATTACAGAGTGTTATGCCTACCAAAGTAGCCAAATAGGGGTGACATAGAGTTTGAGAGATATTGAGGGGTTTTATTGGGCCCGACTTGCATCGTTCATCATCAGGATCCATTCTGCACAACTTGGCTTTGGTTCCGTTGCATTCCGATGATTTTCGTAATTTTGAGTTATTATGGGTCATATCTTAATTAAATTCACTAAGAAGGTCATAATGGGCATGTTACTTGGATAAACCTTTTATGTAATAGCTCATCGGAATCGAGAAGAAGAGCATTACAAGATAAGATGATGAGAAGTGACTTTCAATGGCCGGAGAAGCCATAAGGATGGATAAATCACTTTTTAGAGGTAAAATGGTTAATTAATTAATTAATTAAGTGATTTAATCAAGGAATAATAAAATAAAGTAATAATCACTTGGAGGGAAAAGGTCAACAACGAATTAGCGTTTTGAGAAGTTGTAAAGGAAGGGTAAAGCAACCTAATTCATCATTATGCAGATTATGACTTGTCATTGAGGACAGAGACGCATCTCATGAGAGATAGTTCAGTGGATTCCATGAGGAAGACACTAGTTGGTTGATTTCGGTGTTGAGAGACACACCCTAGTCACGGGGAAGATCACATAGGTCTTCCATCATTCTTCAGTAGCAGTTACACAGGGTCCAACAGCAAGGGCGCACTTATCCAGGGTGAGGGCGCAACTCCTAAGGAGGTTCAGTGGATCGACTTGTCCCATCCAGGGAGAGTTCAAAGATTCCCCTTCAACCCAGTTGAGAGGAAGGCAAGGTGTATCTTTCACTTGGTTCCTAGTTAGATTCAGATGGAGGAATCATCTAGGGCGCATTTTCCAGAGTTGGGAGTGCAACACTTTTAGCGGACACATTCGAGGTTCCCGAGCGATCATTAGATCAGATCTAGGGAAACCCTTCCGACCCATTTCCCAGTAGGCCAAGGCGATCATTTTGAGATACATCTCAGTCGATTCTGATGGTGGAATCACTAGGGTGCATTTTTCTAGTGAGAGAGGGGTGCATTCCCCCAGAGGGATCCATCTGGGGTCCAGACACACCAACAGAGGGGCCGGTCAGTCATCAGGACTGARAGCTAGAGCAGGGTGCACCATTTAGGACAGTTTCCAGGCCATTCCGAGAAGTTTAGCCACCAGGGAGAATGTTTCGGATTTTCAACAGTTACCATGCGAGCTGCCACAGTTCCAACTCATCCATTGRCCCTGCAGTACTCATCTATTATCGGGTATTATCTTTTAGTTTGCTTATTGTATTCCGRCTAAGATCCTTTTGTCATTTTATCTAGCCGAGTGATTTATTTTATTCAGTCACATTCGACATTTGTACTCTGCAGAGATATCATAATATAAACTTTTCAATCTTTGTCCCATTTGTTATTTGTATGATCATTTATATCATGTAACCCATTGATCCTACACACACATTAGCAACATTTCTTTGTCGTAAGTAGGGTACTTATGGACAACAACTGATAGTGTCTCACTATGATATGCCACGGGGTGGCCATGTTGAGTGAGAACGGCTCTCACAACATAGTCTAAAGCATCTATCTTGATCTCAAAGGGATGTTGCAGATCCGGTAATGAAAGTACCGGGGATGAGAAAAAACGCTTCTCCAAGTCATCGAAGGCTTGTTTTTGGGACAGGCCCCACAAATTTTTTTCCTTACTGCCATCCCTGGTTACTTGGTTGAGGGCCCATGTGATATGAGAGAATCCTAGCACGAACCTACGATAGAAATTGGCAAGGCCCAAGAAGCTCTAAAGTTCAGTGAGTGTGGTTGGGTCTGGCCAGTCACGTATGACCTGGATCTTGGCTGGATCCACATGCACACCATGCTGATCAACGATGTAGCCTAAGTAATGGACCCTGTCCATGCCGAAGGAGCATTTTTTGAAGTTTGCATATAGTTTGTGCTGCCGGAGGGTGTGTAGAACCTGTTGAATATGCTGCAAGTGTTCCTCCCAAGTCTTTTTGTAGATGAGGATGTCATCCAGATACACCACTACAAAAGTATTAGTGAAAGGTCGTAGGATATCGTCCATCATTCTCATAAAAGTTGTTGGAGCACTTGTCAAACCAAAGGGCATGACCAGCCATTCAAAAAGACCTTCTTTTGACTTGAAGGCAGTCTTCCATACATCTGTTTGTTCTATTAGGACCTGGTGGTAGCCAGACTTCAGATCAATTTTACTGAAGTATTTGGCCCCCGTGAGATGATCAAGGAGGTCGTCAATTCGGGGAATCGGGTACCGGTTTCTGACTGTGATTTTATTCAGGGTCTAGTAATCAATGTAGAGTCGCTAGGTCCCTTCTTTATTCTACACTAGCACGATTGGGCTCCCACAAGGCGATGAGTTGGGACAAATGTGCCCCTTGTGGAGCATTTCTTGGATCTGCCTCTTGATTTCCTCATTTTATAATAGAGAGCGGTGGTAGACTGGCTCATTGGGTAGAGGTGTGCCTAGGGTCAGATCAATGGGATGCTTGACCTAGCAGTGCAGAGGTACCTTGGTAGGAGAGGAGAAGATATTTGAGTATTCTTCCACAACCGTATCCACTTGCTTCTGTTGTGTGGAGATATCTGCCGCAGAGGCCCCAGATGTGGCTGGGATCTTTCGCTCACTCTGAGAGCGAATCACGAAGAAGACAAATTTCTCGGTCTGAGATATGACCTTCCTGCATTGCTTGGCAGAGATCAAGGAAATAACACTAGGAGGGATTGCGTCGGGTATCCTGCACAATTTTCTATTCAAATTAACAATAACACTATGAGGCCTAGAATCATATACAACATGATGTTTCCATAAATAAGGGTGGCCCAAAAGAACATTACAAACTTTGAGAGGAGCAACATCACACAATACCTCATCTTTGAAGTGATTGATAGTGTACGACAATCGACACTGTTGGATGACGCGGAGATCGCTTCCTTGGCGGAGACATCCAATGGTGTAGGGTTGTGGGTGCGGCATTGTCGGCAGGGCCAGCTACTTGATGACCTCTTCTGAGATGAGGTTCTTCTGGCTACCACTATCAACGATGAAGTGCAGCGGGGTGCCTTTTACCTGCATCTGTGAATGGAAGAGACACTCTCCTTCTTCTGGCTCGTCTGGTTCACCAGTCTGGAGCTTGGTGGTAGCAACAGTGGCACTGGGTTCCACGTTAATGATCTATCTTTCCCTTTCTGGTTCTGACTTAGAGTCAGAACCCACATCTGATTCAGAGGCTTTCACTTCGGCCACCAACGACTGCTTTGAGAGACAGTCAATAGTGTTATGCCAAGGGCTCTTATGGAAGTCGCACCCCTTCCCAATATATTTCTTTGTCTTTCCGGTGTCCTTCTTTGCTTGTGGCTTGTATTGGTTGTCTTGATATTGTCCATCTTTGCTCTGTCCTTTGTTTTGTGGGTTGGGGCTGCCTTTTCTTGGATTTTTCTATGAGGGGTTCCCAGGCCCAAATTACCACGTCTTTTGTTTGAGCTTCTACTCGATTTTGATGACATATCGGTAGGCCTCGCCCAAGGACGAGATGTCCAGAAATTCCATTTCTATCTGGATGTATCTATGCAGAGCACTGTGATACTTGAGCACCAAATGTCACTCTGAATCTTTGATACCCAGCTTGGTGCGCAAGGTATGGAAGATATTTGTGAACTCTGGCACCACTTAGTCTCTTTCTTGGCACAGTGTGGTCCATTTGGTATACAAGTCGTCATAACTTCCGATAGGGTAGTATTGTTCCTTAATAGCATCCATGAAGGATTTCCAAGTGGTCATGACCATAAATAATGAGGGTTCCTCTGTTTCCTTTTGCTCACAGAAAGTTTCCTACCAATCTTTGACATGGGGAACGACTTTGAGGAGCGCAAAAGTAATCTTTTCTCTATTCGAAAAGTTATGGACACAAAAATACCCTTCTAGTAGATTTAACCACTTGTCTACAACATCTATGTCTATCAGACCTTCAAATATAGGAATATCGAAGTTGATTTGTACCTTGAAGGGGGCGGCGCCTCCGCTCGAGGAAGATGTGTCACATGTTGGTAGTTGCCAAAGGATTTGCACGAAACTATCCATCATCTCGTTCCTCTGTTGCATGAGGGATTCCTCAAGAAACATTTTGAAAGGATCTCTTGTCCCGTCATCTTTCTTTTCTTCTGCCATGAGAGGTCGCTTGGGCGTGCGAGAAGTTTTGTCCTCAAGAGAAACAAGCTCGAGACCCAATTCTTTGTACCCTGACCTCGTTGGGGACATACATTAAGACGACAAGGAGCAGACTACTCTGGTACCACTGATCCAGATTTTATGAGCAGAACAAAATGAATATAGATTATTTAAATATTCTTAACACAAAATAACAGAGATACAGTAAAACTAGTTTTCTATTCAATAAGGAAATAAGCTGAAATTGTAAAATGCAGTGGAAAACAAGCTTGTTGGAATGGTGGTGGCTTATCTCTGAGAAGAGATGTGACGGTTGCACTCATTCACCAGAAGATGGTTACAATGAGGCTTTGAGGGCCTTTTACAATAAATAGGAATGTCAAAAACCCTAGACATCCAAAATCCTAACCCTAGGAGATGAAGCGCCAAAAGTCAAGTGGGCCTCGTTTGGGTAAGTTAGTACATCAACTTCCTGGGGTTGTAGCTTTTTCATACGATATATGTTTTAGGTGCACGATAGCCCGTTGGAAAGGTCTAGCCGAGAAGAAAATTTTTATACTGGCCCTAGGAAGTGTCTTTGGCAATCCCTTGGGCCCCAAATCCCCAAAAAACATCGTTTAGGGCCTCAAAACAAGCCCAAAAGTTTGGAACCCGAAAAACTGCCAAGGTGGAAAGTTGTTTTTTGAGCCAGTGGAATAGGTGGGTGGCCATTGATATCCACCTGGATTAGAGTACCATGAGGTTCACTAGGCTAGGGGGCACTAGGCTATCCAGAAATTAGGTCAATCTCTTCACTTAAGGTGCCTTAACAAGAGGGTTAGGGTTTCATTGTTGCAGCAAAACTTTGACTGTAACTGGACTGCGTCTGAGAAAATCCTCCCAATCTATCTTCGAGTGCTTAGAATATCCGAAGATAGGGTGGGCCCATAACCTACTAGAAAAGTAAGTGTTCTCATTTCACCATAGACAATATAACAATATTGTCACCCAACCATAAGCCGAAGCCACCCCCGAGCACCTTAACATTGACAGAGAGAATAATTCTGAAAGCAAACCCTATACTCAATAGCCAACCAAGATAGCGTACCTCTCTCCAGAGCTAGCGTACCAAGTAAAAATTACAAACCATAACCAAGAGAAAGTCCAAGCCAAAACCAAAAATTTTCCAGTTGCAGCAGCTGCAGCTGCAGCTCCTCTCCAAACTTGCGCACAATTGGTCTTATCCAGTTGTGTGAGAGAGAGTATATCAAATGATCTCTAGCGCCCTCTTATTTATACTGCTCTATCTCACTTGACTAGGCCAACTTCTCTTTCTAGAGGCTAATAACTCAATATTAAATATTCTCTTGAGCCTACTTGTCTCTTAGAGTTTGTATCCAATCGTTTAGGGTTTCTCTAGCTTCCCATAATATTCTAGTCTCGTCAAAGGTTACACGTGGAGGTTAATACCTCCCACAACTACCATAATATCAACACAATTTTGGAGGTCCTTGGACACTCCCCTCACTACCCTAGGAGGTTAGTATTGTTTCTAAGAAAAGGGGATGACTTGGACTTATTGATATTAAGCTACAAGGGGCAATTTTATCTACTAAATGGATTACTCAATGCATGGGCATGTTTAGATATTTAGACAGTTAGGAGTTAGTTAAGTTCAACTTGACATAATATGTCTTTAGGTAAAAGTGTGTTTCTTTAGTATGCATTAATATGCATTTGTAGTTATGCAATTCAATGATCACAATATGTTTTAGAAATAGAATGATCTGATGGTCATGATATGTTCTCAACATAGAGTGATCCAACGACTCATATTCTCCTCAATCTTAAGGACTATATTGATCTATGGCTTAGCACTTGATTGGTCCATGATCTCTATTTAAAGACCTTGGAGGGGAATTTGTTAATGATTGATTATGAGAAAATCTGCGGTAAAATGTTTTTCTTTTGCATTAATATATTATCTCAAGTGGCCACGTTGGCTGGGGCCATGGACTGTTTCCATCTTCAAGGGTTCTAACCACATAAAAAAATCAGTTTTATGATCTTTGATCTGGTTGTGTGAGTGGTTATTGAAGGTGTTCACCCCACGTGGGAATACTCTATTTTGTCGAACGTGAAATCAAATCCTATTTGAAGATTCACTCCTCTTGTAGATCAAGATTCAAACTCGTGATGTCACATTTCTAGGTTTTGCTATTTTTGTGCATTTCTAGGATGAGTGGACTATTCCATTACATTTGGAGTGTTTCTCTCAGTTGGAAGCACTTTTTATTTCACTCGAAAAGGTTTATGTTTTCCCAAGATATAGCCACTGTTGTCAGATTTGGAGGTATAAACTTGGAATATGCCATTTTAAAACTTTTTTTACAAAGTTAATATTTCTATATTTTGTTTTAATTTTTGGTTTGCTACTCTTTCTAGTCCGTGTATGATCTTTTCCATGTGCTTTGTGTGACCTCGACTAGTCAAAGCGGAAAGTGTTTCTTTTCTGCATATGCTCTTTACTATGTGCTTTATGCAACCTCAACAAATCGAAAACAACGAGAAAACTTGCATTTTTCGTGTAAGCTAACCAAGATCTGACGCCATTATTAATGAAATTTGGAAATTATTTCATTGAAATTTCGTTTGTTTTTGTATGTGGTCGTGTCAAAAAAAATTTCGTGTAAAAACAAGGGTTTTGGGGGTAAGCACGCACTTTGAGACAAACAGTTTTAAAAAAAAACCTTCCTCCTTCATCAAAAGTTATTATATATTGGGTATTAGCTCACTTGGTTGAAAGTTAATTTTTTTATAAGAGGTCTTTCGTTCAAATCTATTTTTTTCAAGTTACATTTTGAAAAACTTCATGCAATCTTGAGTTATTTCATAACCTTGCTTAAGTTGTAAAGTGAATCACTATAAAGTAACTTTACTATTATTTTTTAAGTAATTTTTGCATGCAACTTTAAGTTATAAAGTAACTTCATTGTAAAAGTGATTCTCACTTATTTTATAAAAGTGGGTCACTTCATAAGTAACATAGTTGTAAAAGTCGCGCAAAGTTAGAAGGAATGGATTTTTTTTAACTCAACCACCTCATTGTGCATCCATTACCACATGGCCCAACTTCTACCTCACATGTGGCACTTTGGCTACTATTTATGCCATTTTTTTTAAAAAGGCATAACTTTCACATCTGAAGTTCATTTTTAGTGCCATTTTTTTAAACGATCTATTTTTTCAAGAGCTTTCCTTATAGATAATAATTTTTATATTTTGAATCCATATTATTTGCATAATTTAATATGGCTTCTACAAGTGATCTTTTGCTTACCAATATCAACTACTTATCATGGAAATCCCATATGGAGGATGTACCAAGAAGTAAAGGATTGTACCAGATTACCTTGAGAAAAGAAAAATCCCCCAATGATGTTGAAAATAAATCTAAATGGGATAATAAGAATGAAGAAGCATGTGGTCTAATCGGAATGTCCATCTCTCATAATTTATGGTTTCACCTTCAAGGAATTGATGACCCGGATGAAGCCTAGGCTAAGCTAGAAGTCGTATTTTTTAAACACGTGATTCTAGTCCACCAGATTGAAAATTAGTTAATGACTTTAAGTGCCAATGATTTTTCTTACATTGAATACTATTTATCTGAGTTCAAAATGCTTAGACTTTTACTTAAAGACTATAAAATAGATCTAAGGATGGTCGATGCATATATGTTATTCTTGTTAAGCTCGGAAGTGCATATTATGTCTTTGTATCTACCTTTTATGCCACCATAGAAGCTCTAGGGAGTGCTTACCAAGCTCCCACTCTTGAGTCGTTTTGCGATTATTTGATTAGAGAGAAAGATAAGCTCTTGTAACTTGGAGTGATCAACATTGCAAGTACATCTAACAAAGCCTTAGTGGCCGAGCAGAAAGAAAAAAACAAGCATCCAAAGAAGTAACATCCTTGCAACAACAATAAGCAAAACAAGGGTCCCAAACCCTTTCAACCAACTTCTACTCCCAATAGTGACAAAGGAAAAAAATAAAAAAAGTAAGAAAACTAACAAGCATTGGAATTTTTGTGGGCGAGATGGGCATATGGAGTCTAAATGTTTTAAAAGGATGGAAGTCTTAGAAGCAACAATGAAGAAGCACAACATCAATCTTGATTCCACTTCTTCTAACTCTTCTTCTGATGGACCTACACTCTTTGATTCTAGCTTTTCCTTCAATGCAACATCTACTTCTTCTTCTGATGAGTGGCTTATTGATTATGGAGCATCTTATCATATGGCTAAGGATAAAACCAAAATTTATGCTCATAATGAATGTAACACAAAATAAATATTTGTTGGTGATGATAGATCTCTTAATGTTGCAGGGTCTAGAACATTTCAAGTAGATAACAATCATTTCAATGATGTATTATTTGTTCCAAGTCTTTTATGTAACCTTCTATCAGTGTATCATATCACTCATTCGGGTGAAGGTAAAATCATAGAGTTTTCACCTCACCAAGTCGTAATCAAGGATTTTTAAAAGATCCTACGTGTGTCCTAGGAACTGGAATGGTTGATGATATTACCAGGTTGTACGAATTTGACAACTTTGGGTCATCATCTTTTCCATCAATTTTTGTTTCTCATAGTAATGACTTGAGCAAACTTTGGCATGAGCAGTTTGGTCATCTAAACTATTGTTCATCACAACAACTATGTAATCAAAATATGGTGATTGGTTTTCCTCTTGCTTCATGCAAAGATGGTGTTTGTGTCGATTGTGTTCTCAGCAAACATCATCGAGAAAGTTTTGACAAATGTGCCTCTTAGCACACCTTGACCCCTTTCTAGCTTGTTCATGGTGATTTGTGTGGTACCCTTTCTTCTCCTTCTTTCTCTAGGTGCAAGTACTTCTTAACTTTCATTAAAGACTTCTCCAGACACACTTGGGTTTACTTCTTAAAACTTAAGAGTGAAGTTTTTGACATGTTTTTGGCCTCCAAAGCCCTTGTAGAAAAAAAATCTGGACATCAACTTCAAAGGTTAAGAAAAGATAATGGAGGTGAATATGTGAACAACGAATTTAAAAGTTATTGCATTACACAAGGCATTCAAATGTAACATACTATTCCATATACACCACAACAAAATGGTGTTGTCAAGAGAAAGAATCGTACATTAAAAGAAATGACTAATTGTACAATCCAATATAAGGATTAAGTCTTCATTATTGGGTGGAAGCCATCAATTGTGTTAATTACATATTAAATCACACTCCCACAAAGGCCTTTAAAAATGTAACTCTAGAAGAAGAATGGACTAAAATTAAACCATATGTAAGCCACTTCCATGTATTTGGTAGTGTAGCATTGGCTCACATTCCCGATGAGAAAAGGAAAACACTACAACATAAAAGTGAGAAGTGTATTTTTTTTGGATATTATGAAAATTTCAAAGGTTACCAACTTCTTCAACCTCATTCCAATGAAATAATTATTAGAAGAGATGTTAAATTTGATGAAAATATCTTGGCTTGCAAGCCTAATTTGACGTTTGTTCCATCTTTTATTCCTATTCTAGTTTCTTCTTTAGATGATGACAATGATGATGAAAACATACCTCCACTTTCTCACCTTCCTCCAAATGAATCCATAGAACATAAACCGACACTACCACCATTGCTTCCCAGATGGGTCCGTTCAACACGAGAAGCAGTTGGTGAAATTGCCAATGATCCTTCAGATCAACCTCAGACACATTCACAATTCTAGTGAGCCTCCTCTTTTTTGTCTCAAGCTTTAGATACTCATGATTTAGACATATTTGTAGAAGCTTCCACCCATCCAGATTGGGACCTGACAATGAATCGAGAATACCTTTCTTTAATGGAGTACAATACTTGGTATCTTGTACCTCTTCCATAAGGAAAAACTTGTCAGATGTAAATGAGTATATAGAGCTAAGTATGCATCAGATGGAAGTGTTGAAAGACATAAGGCTCGGTTAACTGCCGAAGGATTCTCTCAAGTTGAAGGAATTGACTACAATGAAACCTTTTCCCCCATAGCCAAAATGAATTCCATCCGCCTTGTGCTAGCCCTTGTTGCTTCACATAGATGGGAGGTCCATCATATGGATGTTAAATCCACCTTCTATGCATGGAGGCCTCATTCCTTCTCCTATTGTGTCACCTTTGTAAATCCTTCAATCCTATCCCAAGTTGTTCTTAAGGGGGGATGTTAGGATATTTAGACACTTAGGAGTTAGTTAAGTTCAACTTGGTCTAATATGTCTTTAGGTAAAGGTGTGTTTCTTTAGTATGCATTTGTAGTTATGTAATCCGATGGTCATGGTATGTTCTAGACATAGAGTGATCTGATGGCTCATATTCTCCTCAATCTTAATGGCTATATTGATCTATGGATTAACACCCTAATGGTCCATGATCCCTATTTAAAGATCATGGGGGGTCATTTTCTAATGATTGATTATGAAAAACTCTCTTGTAAAATGTTTTTTTTTTTGCATTAATATATTACTTCAAGTGCCCATGTTAGCTAGGGTCGTGGATTGTTTCCCTCTTCAAGGGTTTTAACCATGTAAAAACATTAGTGTTATGATCTTTGATCTAGTTGTGTGAGTAATTACTAAGGTGTTCATCTTATGTGGGAATACCTTGTTTTGTTGAACATGGCAAGGATGAGCCATGAAATATTTTTCTTCAATTCAAAATCACCTTTGGTAGGAAATATTAACAAGATAAATGTGTCCTTATTGATTAGTGATGTCATAACTACTCCTTGGGACATCAATATTAATGGTTCTATTATGTTTCAAAGCACATAAAAACATGGAAAATAGTTGCGTCTTATCTCCCTTGGCATTGGAATGGTTATAGATGAGAATTTGACCTAGCATACCATTCAATTTGTCCATAGAAAGATATGTCATCTACTTTAGTGCATGAACTAATATTTCTCCCCAAGAGGTTAGCAAAAAAGGGAATTTGAGGTGGTTGGATCTTTGGGACATAAATTCTAAAGCTTGGAATACTTGGCATGATTTGTCTTGAGAGTTTGTCTTACTTCATTGAGATCATGTGGCAATTCAGGAGATCAAATAGTTAAACCCAATAAATGTTCTTTATAACTTCAACCTTCATACATCAATACCTATTTATAGAGAATGATTGTTGAACTATGGTAATCCCATCCAGATCTACAAAAAAAAAAATGTATTGTTATCTCAATTCCTCCTTGTCTTTCCACGGGAAGTTGAATATAGGATGGAGTTTGACAAATGTAGGAGCAAAATGGGTGAATTAGCTCCATATAGTATGGTCTTTTAGACTCTCCTTTAAGATGTGAGTATTTAATTGGCTTCTAGTTTTTTTGGCAATGTCTTCTAAGGGGCACCTTTCGTGAATGGGCCTCACAAAGGAGGTATGCATGGATTGTGGCCATATTTGAACCACATGTCACCTATTTTTGGGATGCAAGGTTACTCATGCTTTCTATAATTGTATTTACAACACTTGACAAATCATTTTCTTCAATTAGAATCAATGGAAATATGTGTTTCTAGGTCACAATGTTTCTATTATCCCATTCAACTTTAGAGGGGTCTAGAATTATAATCTATATCTTTTGTGGAAGTTATGTTGGAAATTGTCTTTAGTCACAATGTTATTTCTCTTATTGGTTATAAAGAGAGGTTGTTGTATGAATTAAAGATGTAATTTAAATTACAATGCACTCTCATGTAGTGATACATGTGTGGATGTACCCTTGAGGCATAATCTGTCTTGACAACCTTCCTCTTGGCCTTCAAATATGCATGCATGTATGTACACATTTATGCATTATATTCTTTATCAACATAAGTAACCTTTTTGTTTTATTTTAGAGAAGGTGATTCTTTATTTTTCTAGCAAATAATCTCCACAATCGTATCACACTCATGATTTTTTTGTCAATTAAAATCCATCACACCTTTGAGTTATTGTTAACTATCGAACCAATTAAAGTCAAGTGAAAACATTTACACATAAGTTGTGTAAGGGACAATCTCTAGGCTTATTAACTATTAGAGTTTACAAGTCTACCACATTGTCATTACTCATCAATACTCTTGCATAAGTAAAGGCACACAAAGGAACAAATGTGCAAGATCCTTCCTTCATCATACATTGCACACAACAATGAGGAGTGAAGAGATCCCCATTATAAGCATGTATCATTATAAAACTTTGCAATCATTGCTTAATTATATCACTTACGATTTTTAGACATTTTGACACTTTGTAACATCATGACATATGAGTCTTTTTGTACCGAGTGGTAAATATAACAACAAACATTTAACTTGCCCCATAATCACAAGCTCAATGAAGATCCCTACATACATATGCACTTTGTGCATTTGCATACATATTATGCAATTGTGTGGAGGATAGTCACAAAAATAATTGCTTAAGCATCATCCTCACTCCATTTGACACAGTTTAAACTTATTTTAGTACTTTCCTTTAACTATCCATTACTGCTTTGAAGTTTTTATCTAGGCGATCACACCCCTTAGATTTCACAAATAAAACATCCAAAACCACTCACTTATTCCCTCTAGCTATATCTAAAACCATATTTATTGTACATGAATCTGTAAATGGATACTCAAAAGATCCAAAACTAATAATGGCCTTACCTTATAGTCTCATATTGCACACTTTCCTGTTCATTCACCCCTTTCTACAATAGTTTGTGTCTCCCCATGGGAGTATGCAACCATGCCATTATTATGCACTACATAAAGTGTTTTCTTCACATAATTATGGGATATTTATAAAATGTTGTGCTTTGTGTCACTACATATAAAAAGAAGAAATAACACACTTCTTCCATGTTAAGGAGAGATAGCAACAAGTTGCATAAAGACCCCACCTCTATAATTATAAGTATCACAAGGGCATGTTGTGACATATTTTTGTTAGCTTGTGATTCTCTCATTACCCTTAATTCATCCCGTGAAGGCTATTTAAGAGGTCTAATTCATTATTGGTGGATGAAGTTGCTTGTATTTTTATTTTTATTTATTTTTCTTCACTTTGGGGAGAGTTTCTTAGATATCCATTTATGATCGTGGATTTATATCCACAAATCACTCAAAAAACTAACATCTATTCTTGTTTCCCTGTACATACGTAATGTTGGCTTCTAGAATAGGTGAAGCGTACTCCAACACATAGTTATTATTTATTAAATGTGATGATGATTTCCATAGTTCAATATTAAGACATTATAGGTGTTGATGCTCATTTCTCCATCCTTCTGCAAGTTACTTGATGAAAATTTCCTTTATTATTATTATTGGTGAAATTACTTATTTGGCTTAATAATTTATTTTTAATCTTTGTCACTTTGTTTCAAACTAAATAACTGCAGACGATGATTCAAAAACACCTTTATAAACTCAAGATGAAATTTGTAAAAAGTGCTTATTGTGATTAAGTTTTACATTTTTCTTAATTGCAATAAAACATTTTTTATATAATAACCATGCCACATTTATTACTCTAAAATCTTAGCCCATAAAACATTAACATCATTTAAATATGAATAAAAAATAAAAAAAAAATAATATAACTTAATAATAAGTAAAAGCTATTTAAAATTAAAAAAAAACATAAAAAAAGTGTATATGATAACATAAAACTATATGTAAAAAAAAAAAAAAACCTCAAAGGCGTTAGCTCAAACTATGGGGAGGAAAGAAAAAGCCACATATTTAAAGGGATTATTTAATTTAGCAAATAAAAAAGGGCTTATTCTTTTCATCCCTTTGTGCAAGGCAAATTACAATCTACTCTACATTATACTAAGAGCACTAGGAGAAAGAAGCATTGTCATGTTTCAATAATTTAAAACTAGCTTACCCTTTATGTATGAGAAAGGTAATGGTGAAGGGAATTAGGGTGGTTAAGTTGGTCATAATAAGCGCACTAGGAGAAAGAAGCATTGTCATGTTTCAATAATTTAAAACTAGCTTACCCTTTATGTATGAGAAAGGTAATGGTGAAGGGAATTAGGGTGGTTAAGTTGGTCATAAGTGATTTTTAATGATTCATAAATTATTTCTCAATATATTATTTTATTAGGGGAAAACATGCTAAGTCATTATATAGATGTATATCATTTCTTTAATAAGTGAATATAAGGCTAGAAGGATTAATGACCTTATTAAATGTAGAAACACATTATTATAGGAGAAATAATAATGTTGAGAAGTATAATTGTCGCAAGCGTCATTATTCTAACAATGTCACAAATCATAGCCAACAAAATTATAGAAAAAAAAAATGCTAACAACTCCCCGCATATAATCAACACAAGCTATGTTTTTCAAACCTTAGTTGCATATCTCTAAAACTACATAAGCCTATATAGAATTAAACACCGTAAATTTTTAAAGTCTTGGATACTGTATTTTATGATTTTCCTAACAAATGAAGAAGAAAACGATAATACATTAACAATACTATAATTCAATTAGCCCATAAATTAGTGCTTTAGTATGAAGTCACTTTCATTAGTATTAACACCACTCATTTGTTTTCAACACTTCAACAAAGCATTTGAGTTATATATTGTAAACTAACAACTCTAAAACACAAGAATACAATTTGAGAACAATTGCAAAGCCAATAAGCCTGAATATGAGGAAAACACATTTTTTCACATTCCATGCCACACTAAACTAAGTGGAGAAATGATATTGTTGTTCAATGATTTCTTTTAGAACAATAGAAAAATGTCAAAGCATAAACAATGGGCCTAAAGATTTTGAGGTCAAATATCTCATGGGGATGGGTTGAAAAGTTCAAAAGCTCCATCTCGTATCCATATAAGAAAAATAATGTGATCATAACCTTAAATAGAAGTTGTTGCATAATTATACCCGTCACTCCCATATGACATGAGCTCACTCCCCTCCCTCTGTATTGCTAAACAATCCAATTCCTCCACTGATAAGTCATTGTTGCTATTTCTATTTACATATCCTTTGATTAAGCATTCTCTCTATAAAATCATTTCTACCTACATGATCTCATTTGAATCTTGATTTAATGAAACACATCATTTTTATTTATATATTAGCTTTTGTAATAGTCACACACATGGTTTCTAATTATTGTAATTGTGTGCAATGGATTTAATAGGTATCAATACTCTTTTTTTTTTGTAAGTGAGTGTGAGTATCTGTATTACTAAGAAAGGCTAATATACCAAAAATTGAGACTCCCTGGTCTGCCAAAAAGGAAACCAGCCCAGGGTTCCGGAGTTGTGTTCTTTGAGATATCATAGGGGTATATCTGGACCGCCACATTGGGAAATTGGTCCAGTACCGTCATATTTAGTTTTGATAGGCTAACCATAACAAAACCAAAAAACAAGACAACAATTAAGACTGACCCAGTAATATTCCTTGATCCGTTGTTACCCAGCGCTAGTCCATGATTATGAGATTCTTTTTTCCTTCTTTCGCCTTGTCCTTGCTCTCCTCTCGCTGGGCCACCGTGCGGGTCTTCTTGATCCAGGTTGGTGCTCCATTCCCATTAGCAGGA
>JASDQU010244698.1:38255-51529 GCA_032191745.1 Picea mariana | reverse complement strand
AGTTTTGATAGGCTAACCATAACAAAACCAAAAAACAAGACAACAATTAAGACTGACCCAGTAATATTCCTTGATCCGTTGTTACCCAGCGCTAGTCCATGATTATGAGATTCTTTTTTCCTTCTTTCGCCTTGTCCTTGCTCTCCTCCCGCTGGGCCACCGTGCGGGTCTTCTTGATCCAGGTTGGTGCTCCATTCCCATTAGCAGGAATAATGTCCATATGGTGGACGTAGCGCAAGTGTAAGTGGAATTGGGCGTCCAGGGTGTTGAGGCGACTCAAGATTTCTTTTAACAAATTTTTTGTGCCTTGTTACCCTTCCAGCTGGCAGCTTTCTTTTCTGTGCTCACTTTGGCTATTAACATCTTTGTCCACTAGGCCATCTCTATCGTCTTGTGGTAAAGTGTTTCCCTGGATCGCGTGGTCCTTGGGTCCGTTATCCAGTCTGCTTCCTATCTCAGTTCCTCCCAGGCTTTGCCTTTGCGCTTGGCAGTGATTTCCTTCTCCCATATGGTGATGGTCGCTTGACCCTTAGGTTCGACCAGCGCTTGGAAGGTGCCCTTGACTTCTTGGRTTGCTTGCTCCATCCTTGAAATTTTCYTCTGGCTTATCTGATTTTCGTCCATCTGGGTGTTTCTTTTGACGTGCATTTTCTTCATACGCACCATCTTGGCTAGCTTGTGGCGGTTCTTTCCCTTAATTATCCTCCCGTTCCTATCTATCCAGGGGTTCTTTCTTGCTGGACCCTTGTTTTTATGGTGGCTTCCTCTACTGCGCTTTATCCAACTGCATCGATTCCTAGTGTTTCGCCTCTTATGGAAATTCTCCTGCTGTGGGCTTGTCCTTGCAATCATGGTCTGCCTATAGAGGTGGTCCTTCCCATCCTTTTTCCCTATCTCGGTATGTGTGACCATGACAGTCTGGCCATTATCCCTGCGTTGGCCTTTGCCCTTGCTCATTGTGTAACCAACTTTTGTATTCACCGTACCTGTTCTTGGAAGGGGTGTGATCCTACTGGTGCATGGTAACAACTTTTGTCCTACGTCACTCACGAACTGCTGAGTCCCATTTGTACTTTCCCCTGCCTTAACCTCGCACTTCTTACTACTGATTTGACCTTGAGGTCATACCTCCATTTGTTGTGTGGTCAGATCCTGCATTGTCACTTGTAATTGGGTGTTGGCCATGAAGATTTTGCCTGGAATCATCRTGCCCGCCTATTGGCCTTGCACCACTCCTCTCGATGTGATCTTCCATACTTAAGCTTCTGTCATGGTCTTTTGTCGCTAGTTGTGTGCAGTCTGTTCTAAATTGACCATTTGGGATGTTGCTCCAGGTGGTGTCTCACTCTGATTCTTCCTTGCTAACCCCTTCATTAGCAATTCTATCTACCAGGCCATTCGCTGACCTGCGTACCCAGCACAACTCCACTATGTTCATCTTTTGTAGATGCTCCTTGATTTTTTGCAGGGAGTGTGCCAAGCGCTAGTGTCTCTGAACTTTTCCCACTCTGGTGCCATTTTGGAGTCTCTTCACCATGTTTATTACCAGGGTGGAGTCACCTTCCACGATTGTGTCTGTTATCCTTTCTCAGCTTAGGATCTCGAGTCCGATCTCCACGGCTCAGAAATCTGCGGCATTGTTAGTTGACTTTCCCATACTGCTGACGTATAGTCGGATTATGTTGCCGCCACTATCCCTGATAACCCCACCCATTCCTGCCATGCCTGGGTTTCCTTTTGCCGTCCTGTCGAAATTCAACTTGAGTGACCCTACTGGAGGGGGGTTCCAGTTGCGCTCACCTAGTTGGAGTTGCGGTGTTCATCGCCTTGTTTATGTACGGTTGCGCCCATCTTTTAGGTGAAAATCTTCTAGGACTCTAGAGTCTCGTCCTGCGAGTTGCGCATTCCCATTCTGGTAGTTGCGGATCTGCACTGTTTCTCTTGTCATGGAGATCATTTTTTCTTTGATTTTCATTTCCGAAAGGCTTTCATTCTTGAATATGCGCTGGTTCCTTTCTTTCCATATTGTCCATATGATCATCCCCGAAATGAGAGTCCATCATAGATTCACCTCTTCATTTTCGTTGTAACTCTCATGCCAGTTATTGATGGTTGCACAAATGTTACCTCGGGTCCTATTGGACTGTCGAAAAATACCTGTCACCCAGTCCTAGATCTCTGCTGTGTAACTACATTCATCGAGGAGATGATTTGTTGTTTCCTCCTTGGTTTGACAAAGGTGGCACCGTGACAGACCTATGAAACCCCTTTTTCTTAGGTTTTCCCAGGTTAGAATTCGGTTGTGAAGTACTAACCATTTGAAGATTTTTATTTTTGGCCACTGAGGGCTGCTCCAGAGCTTATCCCACAGTTGTGCTGGATCTTCTTGGTCTTGGTCCTCGATATAATGTTGTGCTTCCTTCAAATTGAATTCCTCGCCATTTTTTCAGCCCCATCTTAATTGGTCTTCTTCATCCGAGACTACAATTTTTCTTTTCCTTATTTCCTCCTCCACCTCTTTCGCGATGGTTGTGGTCAGATCGCTAGTTTGGGAGTTGAAATTATCCCATATTCTCCATCTGTTTCGATCTGTTTCTTTCTTCCAATAGTGGTGGGCATTGGTTTTGTCTTGCACAATCATGTCCTGTTGGAGTTCCTCCTTGTCTGGATTTCCCATCTTGGGTTCCTGTTGCCAGGCATCCTCTCAAAATCTGGCTATTTTACCATTCCTTACTCCCCAGAAGTTGTGTGTCTGGACAGAGGTCTTGTTGCGCCAAGCTAGGTTCTAGATTGTTGATCCCTTCCTAGTGCCCATAAAATGAATTTGATCGTGGTCGGTTGTGTCCGGGGCATACTTGGCCTTCCAGAGGGTTGCCTTCCAGAGGGTTGCCCACGGGGTAGAAGTTTCTTTAACCCATCGCCACCAGAGTTTCTCCCCATAGGCTTCGTCGGTTACTTGTGGATCTTGTAACCGCAATCCTCCTTTGCATTTTGGCTTGCAAACCTTCTCCCAAACCACCAAGGCCCATTTTTTCTTAGTTTCCACTCCTCACCATAGGAAGTCCCTTTGGATGGTCCTTATTTTTGGTAGTATCCCTTTGGGGGTGGGGAATACTAACATCATGTAGGTTGGAATTGCTTGCAGAACCGTCTTGGTCAGTATCAATCTCCCCGCTAGGTTAATAGATCTGTACGTCCAATTTTTCACCCTCTCCTGTAGCTTGTTGATCACTCCTTCCCAGGTTTCCATTTTGTAATCTTTGTTCGTCAAGGGGATGCCCAAGTATTTAGTTGGGAAAGTTTTGCGCTCGAAGCTCAAAATAATTGCCAGGTTCCATTGGATAGCAGGGTTGGTGTTGAAAAAGTAGATCATCGATTTGGAATGGTTGATCTCGACTCCTGAGGCTTCCCCAAACTCTTCTAAGATCGTTTTGAAATTTTTTGCTTCCTTGACTATGGGTATGCCAAGGAGTAAGGTATCATCCATGAACTATTGGTGTGTGGATGTAGGGAAGTTTTTGAAAGGTTTGAGGCCTATAATTTCTCTTGTTGTTATTGCACTTTTAATGCTTCAACTGAGACCTTCCATCATCAAGATGAACAAGAAGGGGGATAGTGGGTCTCTTTGTCTGATGCCTCTAGTAGGCCAGAAGGGCTTGGTTGGGGCTCCATTTATCAAGAGCGAGAAACTTTTCGTTGAGACTAGGATGATAATCCAACTGAACCAGTGTTGGGAGAAACCAAAAGCTTCCAGAGTCTTAACCATGTAGTGCCAACTGATTTTGTCATAGGCTTTTGTTAGGTCTAGTTATATTATCATCCCCCCTCTCCTCTGGATTTTCAGGGTGTGAATTAGCTCATGAGAATGGATGATGTTGTCCATGATTTGTCGACCTTCCACAAAACCCGTCTGTTCTTGTGAAATCAGTGTGGGTAGGAGGGGTTTCAATCTATTGGCTATGACTTTAGAGATTATCTTGTAAACCACATTGCATAATGCTATGGGTCTGTATCGGTCAAGGGTCCTTGCTTCCTGTTCTTTGGGGATTAGAGTAATCATTGTGGTGTTTAATGCTTTTAGGATGGAGACCAACAGTCTAGAGTCTTCCACCACCCTATACACATCGTGTTTGACCACTTCCCAACAGGATTTGAAGAATTCCACTGTGAAACAATCTGGGCCTGAGGCTTTCTCGTTGGGCATCTCCTGGATTACTTGATCAATTTCCTCCTTAGCTATGGGTTTGTTTAGGTTGTTATTCTGTTCCTCGGTGATTAGTCTGGGGATGTGTTGTGTAATCCTCTAAATGGCCTCCATTCGGTCTTTGTTGGGTTCCTGGGCTATCCCATGGAAGTGGCTTATCAAGGTATTCTCTATCTCCGATTCTCGCTCGATCTCATCCTGATCCTTAATTTTCAGGATTTTGTTGTGGGCTCTTCTGGCAATGGTTGTTCTATGGAAAAACTTGGTGTTCCTCTCTCCTTCCTTTAGCCATCTGATTTGGGATTTTTGGTGCCATAGAATTTCTTCCTGCTGGCATCTTCCTTCCCATTCCTGGGTCATTTGGATCTCTTCCTTTTTTCGTTCCTCTGTGTAGCGCTCTGCTATGCAAACTTCCTGGAGTTTTCTCATTTTGTATTCAATATTTTTCTTCTCTTGGTTTATGTTGCCAAAACATTTCCTTGTTCCACTCCCTGAGCTTATATTTGATGTACTTTAGTTTCTTATAGAATTTGAACATCTGTGTACCTTGCTCTAGTTTTTCCTTCTGCCACCACTGGTTAATGTTCTTCTTAAAGGTGGGGTGTTCAATCCAGAATTTCTCAAATTTGAATGCTCTATTCTTCGGGGTGGTCGGGAAGTCTTCTTCTAGTTGGACTGGCCAGTGATCAGAACCTCCCCAGGGAGGGATGTTGCAATCTAAAGTTAACCCTTGCATAATGATGGATTCCGACACCAAGAATCTGTCCAGTCTTGTCGCAACCTGATGTTGATTTATCCGTTTATTGTTCCAAGTGAAGTGTCTGTTATTGGTTCTGATGTCCACCATATTCGCTGTGTCTATGAATGTTGAGAAATCTTCCGCATCTCTATCCAACCTCCTGGTGCCTCCTTTTTTTTCCACAAGTGATGTGATTATGTTGAAGTCTTCTGCCAGGATCTAATGGAGGTTGCTGGAGCAGGTTTTTAGGTCTTCTAGGTCTAGAAGCATTCTTCTCTTTTCCTTTAGTATATGGGGTCCATACACGTTAGTGCATAGGATCATCTCCGTATTCCCAATGATTTGCATGTTAACCTACAGTGTGTGCCTAGTAGCCTCGGTTGCTATTAGGTTCATCACTTGTGAGTTCCACAATGCGAGGATCCCTCTTGCCATCTATTGTCCTTCAATAACCACCATCTTGTACCTGCTCCAATGTTTTTTCCCGATTGTTTCCATTCTATCTACATTGCATTTTGACTCTTGGATGAAACAAAGGTTCGATTTTTCCTTCCTAAGTCGATTTCTAATAATTCTCTGCTTTCGTGGGTTGTTTAGGCCTCTTATATTCCATGTTATAATATTCATTTAAACATGTGGGGGGGATTTAGGAAAGATCTTTTTGATCTTACCTGAGTTTATCAGTAGAGCTCCTAGTTGCTGGAGAGATACGCTATTTGATTTCCTGCCTTTTTTCCTTCTCGTCTGCTTGGGTGAGAGTTGCGGTTGTCCTTCGTCTGCTTTGACTCCTAGGTGTCCTATCTCCCCATGTTTGCGCTTGAGCCCTCTGGATTTGGCTTCCTCCCTTAGGAGAAACAGGTATTGAATGCGATCTAGTTGCTCCGCTGGTACATTGTCAACGCCCTGCCTTTTCCATTGCTCCAATATGTTCGGGAGGTCGATCCTTTCCCTTTCCATGATGTCTCTGAGATCAGGGTCTTCTGTTCCTACCTCACTTGGAGTCATTTCCGTGTCTCTGTCTGCCTCCTTCATAGGGGTGGGGGTATCTCTGGTTTCTCCGTCCATATTAGTTGCGCTACCCCCCTGTCCCATCCCCTTTCTTGGGCTATCTGTATCCTCATTGGTAGCCTATTCCCTAGCTTCTTTAGCTTTTGTTTTTTCCTTTCCTCCTTCCTCCTATCTCTTGGTCTTGTCCCATCCTTCTGCTTTATTCCTGGCCTCCGAGTTACTCCTTGTTGGGGTTTTACTTTGTTTCTTTTTAGCTCTGTTTCTGTGGTTTGGTTTTATAAACCCATCTTCGTCCTGCTGTAGTTTGGTGTTCTCTGCTTCTTGTTTTTTGATGAGCGGGCATTCTTTGATTAGGTGCCCATGTTCGTGGCATCTCCGACATCTGAAGAGGATCTTCTCGTAGTCAATGTTTTGTATCCATTCCTCGTCCCTGAATTCTAGGCTTATGGCTTATGGGAGTGCCCCAGACATATCCATCTCTATGCAGATTCTTGTGTAGGAGGTGCACCGTCCTTTTAGGGTTGCTTCTGATGTCTTCATGTATTTTCCCAGTTTGTTCCCTATTGCTTCAAAGGTGGAGGGTAACCAATAATTTAACGACAAATAGTAAATTCTGAGCCATATAGGCACATTTTTGAAGGTTTCTTTTTCTGGGGAGAAGTTTTCCTTCCATGGTCGCATGTACAGTCCTCCTGAGGCGTGGAAGTATGCCCCTCCCTCAAAGATCTTATCCCTATCTTCCAGGTTCATAAAAACTGCTGTAAAGAATCCTTTCGAGCCCAGGTGGAGATCCACTTCTCCGCTTGGCTTCCATTGATATTTAATCCAGTTGTGTAACATTCTTTCTATTGGCCACAACCCCATAAACTTGCAGATTAGCGCATGCATCTTCATCTAGTTCGTGTAGAGTTGCGTTTGCGAATCGTCAAGTATTACCTTGGGTATCATTGTTGTATTTGGTTTACATAGGTTGTGCCCTTCAGCCCCATTGGGGCTTGCTGTTTCTTGCACAACATTCTGAGGTTCTCTGGTTTCTTCCCCCATGCCATTGCATTTCCTCTGGTTAGTTTCCTGACTCTTTTCCGTTTCCAATCTCGAGGTGCTTGTCATCGGTGCCTTGAAAACTATGCCTCGTGGGCCTTTCCCTCTGTTTACTACTACCTGCTTGTATGAGGGGGTTCCATTACCGCCTCCCTTGGTACTCATGTTGTCCTCTGTTGTGGTCGCGTCTACCAAACCCTAGCTTGCAGTTGCTCCAGTTCTTGATCTTCTTGGGGTTTCACTTGGTCTCTCCTACCACTATGTAACTTTGATCAATTTTAATAGGTATCAATACTCTTGGGAACACTGGAATACATAAATATTCATCAAACTTCACCATCTTTATCCAACCTCTCACTGAAGAATAAAGTTCTAATGAAAAATAGAGGAGAGTTGCTCATTTTTAAATCATCAGCTACTTTTAATAAACATTAGTTCATTCATAGAAGCATTTTCATATTTGCTTTTATGGTTACATGCTTTACTAGGTTATTTTGTTGGTAGAACCCTATCTAAGAGTAAGAACAAGACTTAAATGTAAGAATCATGGTGGCCTTATGATTGGAATATTACTAGGAGTATCCATAATATGACTAAAGATTTTTTTATGTTACACTTAGGGATGCCCTTCTTCTACACAACTACCATTCAACAATGATGGTGTTTTCCTAAATACTCTCATTGTCCTCTCAACGGATTATAAAATTTTTAGTAGATAAATGTATTTGTTTCATTGTCATGTGTATCTCAATTCCCTAGGTTTCCTATTCATAATTTGTTGTAGGTGCTTCCTCAAAAAGCTATATTGATATTAATAAATATGGAAATATCTATTTCATGAGCTTGAGTGGGCCTTTCAAGATCTACCCAATAGATGTATATGTGTTTAGGCCAATTTCTAGTAACATGAAAAGGTCTATTGTTAGACATGTTGAGGAAATAACCATGCACCAACCTCAAATAAAAAGAGTCAACTAACACCACTAATCAAACTTTTAAACCAAAAACTATTGTCATGGAAGTAAATGCTAAGCTCAAGATTTAGAAGGACCTTGTGCCCAAGCATGAGCCTTTTGAGACAAAATCGTCTTGTAAGAAAAAGAAGGATGCTCTTGGACATAAATTTTATTATTTGAGAAAGGAAGAAGAAGAAGAAGCTCACAAGACTTCTAAGAAAAAGGCTCCCAATGATCCCTCCTCTAGCTAGATTCATCCTACAGGTATGGGGTACATCCTTGTAGTTGAGGATGATGTCTCAACTTATTGGATTGGTTCCATAACCATCTCTTTCCATGTATTCATTCACTATGACATGCCTACTCTAATTAACCTTTGTATTGATTTTCTAGTTTGGTGAGTTTTTCCCACTATTGTTTACTTGAATTGTGACCCATGAAGCCTTGTCAACCATTCTGGCCCTTTACCTTTTCAATGGATCAGAGTGATATCTGAGAAACACATGGAAGGTCCTACCACATCCTTCAATATTTACCTCCTTCCCTCTTAGTATGAGAGGAAGGTTAATATCTCTATCAACCCTTTATTTATCCAAATCAATTGGAAGCAAAGTTCAAAAAAGGAGGAAAAAGCCAAGTTTTTAGATATTCATGAAGCATGCAAAATGTTGAAAGATCAAGGGAAATTTGGTGAAGTATGAAGGGACCCTTGGAAATGTGAAAGTTGTGAAGGAAAGGCTTGGTTTTGAATGTGGTTGACCAAGCAAGTGCTTTGGGCTCAAAAAGGTGACGTCAAGCTTAGCAGGATGATAACATCGACTCCTTATGCAGGATGGCTCCTCCCTATGAGGTGCCAAGATCTAGACTTTGAGGTGAGAAAGTTGGTGCCTTAATTAATTAGGCCATGGAATCAAAATGTTTTTTATAGTATGAGTGAAAAAATAGACCTAAAAAATAAAAAGTAAAGACATATGTAGAGGAAAGAAAATTACATAACTGAAAAACTTGAAAGAAATATTATTATATAAGGTGGAACTTTCATAGGCCAACTCACAGGAATGCACTTAGGATTGCATGAAGTGTTTTAGGTACCTACCATTGACAGGAAAATCAAACCATTGTCCCTCCAAGTCATTCAAATGGAAAGAGTTTGGATTTTGGGCATAGATTTCCCCTATGACATATGATCATAGCCATAAGCTATCAAACTTCCCATGCTTTCCAGGGTATTCACATATTTTATCCCAAAGGAGAACCATGTCTCCTTTCACAAAAATCCTAGGCTTGGTTTTTTTGTTGAAGATATTCTTCATATTAACCCCATATTCTTTAATTCTATCATACACCAGGGTTATTTTCTCTTGAACTTCAACTAGCTAATTTATCCTCTTGCATCTCGATCATCTTGGGG
This sequence comes from Picea mariana, assembly GCA_032191745.1. Taxonomy (NCBI): domain Eukaryota; kingdom Viridiplantae; phylum Streptophyta; class Pinopsida; order Pinales; family Pinaceae; genus Picea; species Picea mariana. Next base: position 42,170 of record JASDQU010244698.1, on the reverse strand, counting down.
ATAACACAACGAAGATAGTTATGAGACATGATAGAGTTGTTACATCAGTGATTGGTTGTTATAGGATGTGAATGAGACAGACTTACAGGAGTAACAGCAGTGGTGCAGATCGATTCAATGCTGCAAAGTTGGCACAGTGGGACAGTTGGAAGCACTACCATAGAATGGACAAATAGAAGACAAGTGCATGCCAGAACGGTTACGTTGTATAAGATGAGTTTTTACAAAAAATGTGTGGATGTGTTGAAGGAGCGTGTTTTGAGGTTGAATCTTGAAGGACGTGCAACATGCGAAGAGTCGTTGAGGAAAGGACAAATTGGAATTAGGAAGATGAAAGGGTGTGAGGAGTCGCTAGGAAACTAAAGCGAACAATTTATGGGAAAAATAAAACACTGCATTGAAGAGATTGCAAGGGAGATGGTAGAACCAACGAGAGAAGAGATCTCGTGAGATAGGAGTGGTTGAGGTTGCCATGGCCTCTGGCCTGGCAACCCAACAAAATTTGTAAGTTGTGAACGATCTTAGAATTGATGTATTGTACCATGTATGAATGAATAAAATAATTATTGTTGCAAATTTAATCTTTTTGTGTGTGCATATGCCTGATATCCTATAGGATGTATTTACTATGTTCTTGACATGATTATGCGCTAGATAATTTCATTGCATGAATGATTAAATCCTATAGAGAATAATGTTGTATGATATGGCTATGCAGGTGGCACGAGTCTATGGAAGGTTGTGTTGGAGTTCGTGGTGTTCCATGGAGAGGATGAGTGCTCTGGTTCTACGAGCGTTGAGGTTTTGTCTGTGTACCGAAGATGTGAACATAAGTTGTTGTCACGATTGTGGGTTATGTGTTGCAGCGAGAGAATTACCCCATCAGAAGCATATTGTAACAAGAGACATATTACTGCCAAATATGTGTTGCAACAAAGGAGACATATTGCAACATAGGTGAATTATAACGAGGGATGTGTTGCAATAAAGAGATGTGTGTTACTGCAGAAGGCATATGGCAGCAAAATCCACAGGTATAAATGAGTTGCAACAAAATGTGAGTTGTAGTGAGTTGCAACATAAGGTGAGTTATAGCAGAAGCTGTGTTGCAGGAAATACATGTTGTTGTTGATATTATGGTAGTTGCGAGAGGCATTAACCTCCATGTATAACCTTTGGATAGAAAAGAATATTCTGGAAGTAATAGAAACCCTAAACAGATGTGTAGAAACCCTAGAAGACAAGTCAACTCAATAAAAGAAATAATATTAAATTATTAGATTCTAAAAGGACAAGTCAGCCCAGACAAGTGGCAAGAACCACTATAAATAAGAGATGATCTAGCTCATTTGTACACACTCACTTCACTCACTCTCTAGAACAAGGATAGCACAAGTTTGGAGTTACAGCTGTAAGATAGGAAAGTGGATGCTTTGGAGTGTTTCTTGGTCTCTCTCTCTAGTTCCATCTAGCCTAAGATGTGCACCCTACCTTCTAGTATCTCTTGGTGGTGTTCTTGGTAATATTTCTTGGTGGTATTCTTAGTAAGTGCAACTGCAACTGCTGCAACTGAGTATTGTTCTTGTTATGTGGCTTTGGGACTTTCTATTTGGTGAGCTATCTTTGGAGAAAGATGTGATCTCTTGGTTATCTATTGGTTCTAGTGTTGCTTCCAGAATTATTCTATCTAGAAAAGGTTATGGTGATCAAGGGTGGTTGTGTGCCTATGGTTGGGTGACAATAGTGATATTGTCTATGGTAAAACAAGCACATCGAATATTTTAATAGGTTATGGGCCCACACCACCTTCAATATAGTCTAACCACTGGAAGGTAGCATGACAATTCTTTGTTAAGCTCGTTGTGGCACCAGTTGCAGCTGCAACTAGGGTTTTCGATTGTTCAGCTGCAACAAACCCTAACCTAACCTTTTGGGCACTTCAAGTGAGAAGTTTGGCATAATTCCTGGACATTCTAGTGCACCTTAGCCTAATGCACTTGTTGGTACTCTCAGCAAGAAAAATGTCAAGTTTGAGTTTTTGGTCAAAGTCAAAGGTTGAATTTTGGTCAAAATTGATGTCGTGGTCAAAGTTGAAATTTTAGGGTTTCTAGCTTGTTCTAATCATTAAACCTTTTTTATTTGGTTTCTAACCTCTTCTTGTCAAGATGGTGTCTAGTTTTAGATTAGAAGACAAGTTGAATGATGCTGCAAATTTCACAGGTATGCACTTGTATATGCTTTTCATGTTATATCATCCAACAAAAGCATGTTTTGTAGGGAATGTACAAGAGACCTTGTCCAAGCAATGATATTGGATTCAATACATACAGAGGAACAAACAATTGAGGCTCCATGTTCTAGGTTTGATCGATCAAATTGTTAAGATTTGCACATATCAAGTTTGATAGTTGATATAGCCGTGACAACAATCTTTGAAAGGTTATAATACTTCTAGGTATACTTGGTTGCATGTAAGTACTATCGATATAGATGTTTGTTACACTTATTTGCAAAATGAACTAACATCTCCTCTAGGAGATATTTCTTGTTCCCGGGCAGGTCACCTTGGTAATTCTATGATCCTTGTTACCATAGATATGTTCTTATGAAAATTTTATTGGAAATACTTTTGCTCTTGTTGTTCTTGTTCCAGGAAGGTCACAAGCGATATCTCTCAGAAGGAGATACAATGATAGTTACAAAAATGGAGCACATGACTCCAACAAGTGGTGAGGCAAGTGATCTCAACAAGTACCAATTCTAAAGGAAGCGTGGAAAGCAAAAGAAGTTTTGGACATCATTCACTCAGATGTGTGTGGACCAATGTCAAYCTCCTCACTAAGCAAGAGAGTACGCCTCAGATGATTTCAAGACATTCTATAGAGAGGTCGGGATTAGGAGGGAGCTCACTACTCCCTACAATCCTCARCAAAATGATGTAGTAGAAAGAAAGAACCAATCCATTGAAGAATATGTTAAGGCAATGACAAATGACCATAATCTATCCATATTTCTATGGGGAGAAGCAACTATGACAACCGTATATGTTCAGAATAGAAGTCCTCATCATATATTGAAGAGCATGACTCCAAAAGAAGATTTCTCCATAAAGAAGCCAAGTGTTAAACACTTGAATATCTTTGGTTGTCAGTCAAGAAGAAAGAATAGAAGGAAGCTATGATACCCAAGGAAAGTCAGTAGTAACTTAAAAATGGGTTTACAAGATAAAGCATGCAGTAGATGGGAGTATCGATAAATACAAGGCGATATTTGTGGCTAGAGGGTTCTCCCAACAAGAGGGAGAAGACTATGATGAGACATTTACTCCAGTTTCCAGATACACTTCTATTAGAGCCATGATATCTCTTGCAGCATCCATGGGTTGGAGTTTACATCAGATGTATGTAAAGACCACTTTTCTCAATGGAGTAATTGAGGAAGAAGTATACATAGAACAACCTCAAGTTTTTGAGGTACACCAGAGAGAAACCCATGTATGCAGATTAAAGAAGGCCTTGTATGAACTCAAGCAAGCTCCAATAGCTTGGTGCACGAATTGACAATTACTTGATGAGACTTGGATTTTCCAAGAGCTACGCTGATCCATATCCTTATTACAAGGTTGTGACTGATGCACTTGTGATCTGACTACTACATATTGATGATTTGTTTCCGACAGGTGTAGAGCCTCTCATTATGCAGTGTAAGAGTGAGTTATCCTCTAAATTCGATATGAAGGATCTTGGTCTCATGCATTACTATTTGGGACTAGAAGTATAGCAGTAGCGTGGTGAAATATTCTCGGGGCAAGGGAAGTATGTTGTAAAGATCCTTTAGAAGTTTGGGATGATGGATTGCAAATCCATGACAACTTCCATGGTGATAGATCTAAGGAAGTTGAGAGACTCTGATTCT